>VZTN01000481.1:507432-544923 GCA_013400515.1 Erpornis zantholeuca
GGGTGGCCCGGCTGACAGCGCTCTGCCGGGCCTTGCGACGCAGCGAGGACGAGGGCGACGAGCCGGGCTGGGCCCGGACGCGGGAGGAGGCGGAGGCGGCGCTGCGGGAGCTGCAGGAGGTCGTGCGGCCACTGCGGGAGCCCGGGTACGGCGAGGCCCTGCGCAGGAAGGCCGAGAGGGCGAGGAAGAGGAGGCTGCGCCTGCAGCGGAGGAAGCACGAAGCCAGGGCCGCCAAGGAGGAGGAAGCGGCCCGGGCCGCCGAGCGGGAAGCCAAGATCGACCAGTGGCGGGCTAAGTGCATCCAGGAGGTGGAGGAAAAGAACCGGGTACGGTTCCGAGCGTCTGGTCCTGCCTCTCCCCGGGGCTCCAGAACAGCGCGGCGGAGCCGGGGTGACCTACCTGTAACGGGGTCACGGCGGGCTGTGCCTGCCCCACACCTGGCTTTGATCCCCGCTCTTAAATAGGTGCCACCGAGGTGCTGCGTGACTTTAGCATGCTGAGAGATGTGCTGTTTGCAAGGCCTACGTCCCTGATTCTTCCTTTAGAAGTCTTCGTGGTCATCTCGGTTTTGCCATCCTCATATTGTAAACCTTGACGTGAAATTGGGGTTTAAGTTGTTTCTGAACTGGAGGTTTTCCTCTCTTGTCCCGAGTGTCAGCCTATCCGTACAGCTCACAGCTACCCTGTAGTGGTCAGTGCTGTTTCAGTATCCATCAGCCTTGCCTCCTGCTTTCATCCTTCTAAAGCTTGTGGTTTGCGAACTTTTTGATCTCATCAGGAAGTAAAACATCTCCAAAGCAAAAAAAACCCACGTCAAATTAGACTCGTTGGGAAGTACTGTAGGCACCTTTCTGTTGGTTTTTGGTTAAAGAGCTCCCTTTTTGCTGGTTTGCTGCTGGGATGGTCAAGAGCAGCTGCTGAGGAAGGGTTTGTGGTCATACTGTGGCAGGTTAATGGTCCTTAATTGCAGAACTGTGGAATTGGGATGGTTTCTGTTTATTGTTAAATATTTTCCCTAAATTTCTGTGGTTAAAAGCTCTCATGCTTTAATAATTCATAAGCCATCTAGGAAGCTTTCAAAAATGTGTGGATGTGGCACTTCAGGACACAGTTTAGTGGTGAACATTGTGGTGGTGCTGGGTGGACAGTTGGACTTGATGATCTTTTCCAACCTTAACAATTCCATGAATCACCCCAAATGTATGAGTCCCACAACATTCTTTTTTCTATTCTGAATTCTGTGGTGTTTTAGCCTTTTTTTTACAAAAAGGCAAGGCTGGGTGGTTGACTTGACTTGTTGCTGTTCCTATGAAGCCACTCTGCTCTCCGGTGCTTTGCTAATCTCTGAAAATACCATCTGATTCTCATCTTCAAGGGGTATTTCACCCATCTTATCTGGTTTTTTTCTTCCTTTCATAGGAACGAGAGCTGAAGGCTGCTGCTGACAGTGTCCTGTCTGAAGTCCGGAAGAAACAAGCGGACACAAAGAGGATGATGGATGTCCTTCGTGGATTGGAAAAGCTTCGGAAGCTGAGGAAAGAGGCCGCTGCCAGGAAAGGTTAATTACAAGATTGATCCAAACTTGTTAAATCGCACACACGGGGAATAAGATGAGAGTGCCCTGTGCTGACTAGCAAGGTGCAGCTTCAAAAAGCTGTCTCTTTATTGTGATTTTAATTACAAGAATAGGTACAAAACGCTGAATTCAGTGGTTGTATTCCTGTGTTTCCAAGCTCTTTCTAGAAGAAGGATTAATCCAGTAAGAATTCTATCTGTTAACAGGGTTAAGCTCATATTCCTTTGAGATTCTGCCAACTCTGCTCTCAAACCGGGTAACAAACCTCCTTCTGAATCTGAAAACTTAAAATCACATCTCTTTCTGTTCAGGTGTCTGTCCACCCCCCTCAGCAGATGAAGCATTTGAAAATCAGGTGGAGAGTCTCCAAACGTTGCTCAAAACTCGCACAGAACTGTATGAAGCTGAGGAAAGAGCATTAAGGGTTATGCTGGAGGGAGAACAGGAGGAGGAAAGGAAGAGGGAAATGGAAAAGAAACAGAAGAAGGAAAGGGAAAAACTACTACAGCAGAAACTGGAAATGGATTCCAAGTTGTTTGGGGACCCAGGTAAATTTTTCATACTGTTCTTCCACACCATGTGTTTTTCCACACCACAGCCCCATTGAAATGCAGGCACAGATCTAGTTGAGAAAGTAATCATCCACTGGCGTAATTTATAGTCTGAGAACGGGGAGGAGCATGGTGCCATTAACACCTGGGATGTAAGAGAAGCTGTTGAGCTCTTCAACATGGACTGCAGCACATCTCAAGCTGGTTTCGAAATGTTTTGCAAGAAGAGGTTGTAGATTAAACTGAAGTGAGAATAAACAGAACAGATTGAAGACTTCCAGAACCCAATAGATGCTTTAGTCTGGTGCTTTGGTGTGACTCAGGTAATCTGTAAAGATTCAGTGTCCATATGTTCCCCTTATTTAGAGGGTAGAGTCAGAAAAAGTTTTGCTAGTCTTGGCTTTCCTTGACAGCTGTGGTAGGGACCAGGAGATGTGTAACATGTAAACAGTCCTTCATATATTACCTAGCGACCTGATTTCATGTTACAGCTGGGCAGTAGCAAATGATTTGGCAAATTTGGGGCTTCTGAGACTCTCTAGAACAGAAGGTTTTTCCAGATTATTAAACAATTTCTGTGTCTGTGTTTTCACAGCTGAATTCCCACTCACCCATCTACTGCAGCCTTTCAGAGACTACTACTTACAAGCTGAACATTCTGTAGCAGCTCTAATACAGATCAGGTAAAACTAAAGAAAGAATTTTATTTTCAGAGATGACAAAAACTGTTTTTTGCAGTTATAAACTCAGTGCCCCTTTTGGTTTGTCAGCTTCCAAATATGGTTATGCAATGGATTGTTCTGTTTTTTCAAGTTTCTTGCTTGAGTCATACCCAACAGATGCCCGTGTGAGGCAGAGTGCACTTCCATGCATGACCATTCCATTTAACACCAGAACATTGAATTTTCACATCTGTCTTTTGAAAAACAAGTTTAAGAATACAATTATAGTAGGTTTTGTATTGATAAATAACATCTATGTGGGTATATAGTAAATCTTACCACCAAATTAATCCCATCTCTCCTCTCAAACAATGCTCTCTCTGTTAAAGGCATGAATGGGATCAGTACTTGGTGCCAGCTGACCACCCCGACGGAAGCTGCATCCCTCCAGGATGGGTTCTCCCAAGTCTCCCCACCAGTGACACTTGGGCCACTGCTGTCAGATAATTAAGTAATAAATTATTTTAATGTTGCTTCATTATAATTACATGGGTAAATATGACAGGGTCCAAAGAGGAAATCTTGTCCTCTCTTTCAGCAGCCAGGTACTGAAATGTCTTTACTGGAATGTCTTGAAAAAAAGTTTAAGAATTGGTTTTGGTGATTGACTGTGCAGGGAGATAGCTCAGCAAGCCCAGAGCTGCCAGGCCTCTCGTGGTGCGGAATTACAATCCTGCTGCGAGTTCTTGTTAAATCTCAATCTTAATAAAGGAACATGGCTGATGGTGGTATTTGTGCCAGTATTAACATCCCTATTTTTAGAGGCTTTTATCTTTATGAAGGATAACGAAAACTTCAGAAATGAAGGAATTTTTTATAAAAGAAGAGATTATTAATAAGCATGTTTTTCTTCTTATATGAAGCATGTCAAGCATCACTGTCAAAATAGTTCCTGTATTTTTGCGTGTAGAGACAAACCTATTACAAGTTTAAATGAATTCTGAAGTATAAACAAGACAGGGTTTTTCAAGGTTGATTAAAGCAGCTGTTGACATTTTACTTTTGTGGACTAAAACTGATACCAAAACATGGAAAAAATTCCCAGTTGTGGTGAAATAGGTCAGACAGCCGTGTGAATAAATAGAAATTTGATGAATAAGCCTGCTGGAAAAAAACCTAATAAAATCTGAAGTCTAACCTACTGTAAGTGTTTTGCCTATATGGATATTTTTGTATAGGGACACATCAGCTCTATAATATTTGATTAAAAACTATGGCTTTATTTTGTTAGTTGGTGTTTTTTTACAGAACAAATAGAGAAAAAAGGATTTTTGGTTTTTTTTTAAAGCATTTTCACTCCAGGGGAGAGATTTGTTTGAGTACTTTGCATCAAATACGACTCCAGTGAGGAGAGAATTGTTGGGAAAAGGTTTGTGTGAAGGAACTTCTCAGTCCTGCAAGGTGACAGAGGCATCTGATCTAAAGCTTTCCATCTTCTGGACAGTTTGCTTGTAACTGTGACGGGCCATATGGATTTGGAGCTTTGCTGTTGAACGCAGATTGCTGTGGCACCTTTCCAGAGCTGCAGTCCTTATTCTTGCTTAGCCCCAATGTGTGGGAATCGAGTTAATCTCTCCAGTGCTTTGCCTCTTGGCGTCACAACAGTACGTAGTTCATGCATGTCATTTCCTAAACTCAATACTTGGGCTTTAGGTGTGATGTTAGTAGTGTCCTGACTGAACCTTTGCACTGGTTTCTGTCAGTAAGAGACATTAACTAGTTAGTTTCTGATAGAACATGAGCACAGAAGTTTGCAGTTCTTGTTCATCCACAGCACCCCAAAATACAGATTGCCATGAAGTCCTCTGCAGGTGTCATTCTGATTTGCTCTTCCCTACATCCTCCCATCCCTAATGTCACTTTCAGCATCTCACTACTCCACACCTAAGGCTGAGTCAGATCCTGGGGAGGAAAACACACAAGTTCAAATATAAAAATAAAAACAACTGCATAAAACCAATACGAACCAAACACTTTCAGTTCAGGCAGCTTAGTGACCAGAGGATGCTCCGCTTAAACAATTAGGCTCCTTATCCCATCAGCATGTCTGATGGAACAGGCCAACTGCTTAAGCTACGATTATCTTAAAGCTGTCCAAGTCAGCTGCTTGTCTGACACTGCAGGAATTTAAAGAGCTGAGCAGTAGATAAAGGAGGGAGCAAAGCAGCAGCCCTGTTTTCCCTGCCCTGCGAGGAGAGCACCATGAGTTCATCTGACGGTAAGGACAGCTTCATATTGCTAATAAACATAGGGCTTGAAGATGCTAGTGGAGGTGTGTTCATACCTTTAGGTGTGTTCCGTGGTTTTTTCTGTGTATTTTATCCTGTCTAAGGACATCTTCATTAAAATCTTTAAGAGCTTTAGTGAGGAAGTTGTTGAAGCCACAGATGGGGAGGAATGTTTAAAATCTCAGTTCATAAAAGGGAACAGGGAATTAATTTAAAAAGTGTGTTCAGACTTGATTCCCATTTTTCTGACTATAATATTTCCCACTGTTTTTATGCTTTAAAAACTTAACGTAGCCCAGAAGAAGAGAGGGGTTGGCTGTGAGTTTCCAAGCCTCATTTGTATCCTATTCCTCCCCTGGTCCTGGTGCAGTTCAGGTTTTTCCTGCTGTTTAGGCACATCCTCTTCCTGATGTGAACTGGTTTGTGCACTGGTTGGTGTCTGCAGTGACAGTGAAAGTGGGCAGGGCTGGTGTGGAGAACATGAGGTCAGAGCCCTTGTAGGAGTTCCCTTCTGGTGGGAGTTGATGTTTATGACTGACCCTCTTTTATCCTTTTCTAGTAGCATTTTTGTTGTCATTGCTCTTGCCCCAAAGTACTTGTTTTCTAAACTGTGGTTTTGGGAATTGACGCTTGTGGGAGCCTCTCTTAGAGCACAGTATTTATGCAATTTTACAGTGAGGTATATTACCATCATCTCACATTTTCTTAATCGTGGTTTCAGACACACTCACTACCCATCCCAATGCCTTAAAGTATAATTTGAACTTGAGTGGAGCCATTCTGGATGACAGATGCTGAGACACTCCTTTCCTCAGCACCCTGGGATTTTGGGAAGAGCCGGTTTACAGGCCAAGCTGCAGGGAGGGTCTGTCCCCCTTGCATGCAGGAGCTGCTTGAGGAGTAGCAGAAAGCTGAGGGAAGGTGGCTTTGCTTACAGATGTTCTCAGGCGTCACCTTTGTCAGTGCTGACGTGGATTGTCCCTTAGGCTGAGTGCTTTTAAGCCGAGCAGATGGCCTGGCTCCATGTGGGATCCCAGCACGTTGCCTGTGTCTCCTGTTAGTGGCAGGACATGTGCAGGAGCACAAAGCTCATTAGGGGTTCTGCTTGTGCAGAGGTATTAAAGGCTCCTGGCGTAAGCAGGCGAAGTGACAACTCTGTTGTCATTCTGGTACAACCAACTGAGTTGCACTGAGTGATTGTTAATGTCGACTGTGTGTGTGTCACTTTCTGTGGCCTGGAAGCTCTTTGTGAGTCCTTTGCCAGCACAGGAAACTACGCTGAACCCCATCTCCTGTTATAGAGTCTTATTTTTGCATTAAACAGGCAGTTTTGTCATCTTTGTGTATATTCTGCATATTTTCTTTTAGTGGAATGTTTATCCTTGTTGTCATAGAAGCTGTTTGTTTTTAAAGGAAAAAATAATTGGGAAAAGCACTTAGGGATGTCACATACATATTTATTCCGTGACCTGAGGATGAGTGCTGAGGACTTTGGGATGAGCAGGCACATGCTGCCAGTACCAGAACTCCATGGAAGACTAGCTACCAGCTCCTAACAGTTTATAATCTATAAAAGAGATCATTTTATACACTGTCATCACTGGGAAGCTGAAAGCTCGAGGCTTCATGCAGCAAGTAATGGCTTTTTACTCAACTGAGACCTGATGGTGACACTATTGCAGTAATATTTTCCCTGACACCATTCCCAAATCACCTGCAATTTTTCTCTCCCTGCAATTCCTGATCTAAAACCATCACCACACTTAAAATGAATGCATGATTCCTAAAAGCTAGTCTTAAAAAGGGCTTGTTTGACATCCCCCTAATTCCCAAGCTTGTCTGATGCACCAGCCTCCTTGCCTGGCTCCCAGTAGGCTGCTGCAGTGCTGGAAGGGATGCCCTCACCCCAACTCCCTCGAGATGCTCTGTGTGATGGCTTAGCAGCGTGAGGGTGTGTGCATGAGCTCTGTCACCACAGGTTGCACAGACAGGGGAGACCTGCAAGGTGTCTTCCTTGGCTGTGCTTTCTCCCTCTGTAACTGGAAAAAGTGGTCAGTCTGTCCCCAGCTTAGGGAAGGGACCATGCAATGGCACCAGAAAGAGAGGGAGAGACGGGAGTGATGGGAAGCAGCAGGGCAGGCACGGTGGAGAAAAATGCTGAAGATCTCTGCCAAAGGAAGCCATAAGTTTGGTCAGGTCCTGCTGGCTCAGGCTGATAATAGCAAAGGTTAGTTCAGACAAAGCTTCCTGGTATCAGTAATTAAGATTTTGCCAATCTGTTTTTACCCAGCTGGCACTTGAAACAGCTCATTTTACTCTCCTTCCACCCAACTTAAGAGATGCTAGTCCTCCCTTTCACAGTTTCTGTTTCCCTTCTTCCAGCAGCAAGCAATCAGGCAGCAGCAATGAACTACCTGGATGAAGTTCCCTTCCGGACAGCCATGAGCCTCGATGGGGACTCAGAGGGAGAAATCACTTTAATCACTGCCCCGGACATTGAGGTCCCTGACTGCACCGACATCCTCATGAGCACCATGGTGAGTCCACACCCGGGGTCACTGCTGGGGGATGCTGAAAGGGATGTCAGCAGTGTTCTCTTACGAAAGAAGGGAAGGGAAACCTCCTGACTGATCTCTTCACTGTCTGGTTTGCAGCAATATAGGGAGGAGGTGAGGATGATTTGTGGTGTGTGGCAGTACCAATGGGGTTGGTTTGGGGTTGCTTTTTAAAAATCCTTTCCAAGCAGGAGGGTTAGGTCTTTCTGGGATAGAAGGACAAACTTCAGGCTCTGCTCCAGGGTTGTTTTCTACTCTGGAGTTACCACTGCCTCTTTTATTAATATTTATTAAATATTTACCAATAAATCTACCAGCTATAAGCAGGAAACACTACCTGTGCTGTCAGCATATATTTTTTTTAAATAAATAAAAATAATAATAATAATAATAATAAAAATATATATGTAGAAATACCCCATGTTTTTCCCTACTTGGGGATGATTTGATGCTCCCCTCCGAGGCCAAGCCATTGTGCTGCTGGTTCAGGCTGATCCTTCTGGAGGGATGTGGGGGTGTTTTCCTTAGGGAGGCTGATTTGGGTCCACAGCTGACCCAAGTGGCAGGAGCAGTAAAAACAGCATTCCTGGGCTGTGAATGTACTTGCCTGCCTGTCAGGAGGAGACCTTGTTTGGAGAGCTCTGGGACAGGCAAGGCTTGTTCCAGGAAAACCCTCAGATTTCAGTCACAAACACACTTATATTTTAAGCTGAACTATGTGGAAATGACAACTCTGTTTGGGGACCAGCCGAGCCCCTGGCGCCACTAGAGAATCCGATGGCTGGTTCTGCTTCTGCCTGAGGTGGCATCTTCCCTAGCCCATATGCCTGAAGTGTCTCTGCCAAGCGCTGCTAATGACAGTCACAAATGAGCTCTGCCACCATCCTGGGAGCAGCCTATGGCTGGATGCACTGCCTCTCTGCAGGTGCCTAAAACTGGGATGCCCACATCTCCTGTCTGCACCCTCCTACCTTCCACAGCAAAGGTGACCTCCAAGCATAAAACATTTTTTCAAAGAATTGTAGTTGCAACTCACAATAGTAATGACTTCATAGACAGACTTTTCAAGTATAAATTTGGGATTCTCTATAGAGATGAGGCTGGCACTGCCCAGTGCTACAGCCAGCCCTAATGCTCAGGGAAATAGGAGCTGATATGGGAAGGCTGCAGCCCTTAAGATTCCTGGTGGCATGCATGGTTTGCTCCATGCCTCGTGGTCTGGTTCCACATGTCCTCACCAGCTAGCCCTTGCTCTTTTGCAGCACGACTTCTCACTGGAAAGGAAAGTGCTGTACTGGGTGGAAGTGGCCTCTCAGCAGCAAACCTCCCGGCATCGGGTCACCTCTGAAGTCGTCCCCACAGCTCCCCCGTGCTGGCTGCTGCTGGTGGACCCCGCTGACAGCTACACGGGGCGGGGTCGGGACGGGGCGGTGCGGCGCTCCATCAGCCTGAGCGCTGCCGACAGCTCCTACGGGCTCATCAAGGGCAGGGCGGCCCTGTCCGACACTGAGAGTGACACCTGGCACTCAGAGGAGGGTGAGTACTCGGATGATGAGTACTCCTCAACCTCTTGGGAAGAGAATGACAAGGATGAAAGGCTCCTCTCCAGGAGGAGAAGCTCTGGGAGAAGTGTGTCTTCACGTCTTGGCTTTTATCAGACTCGACCAAAGACATCGCCTGGCTTGCTGGAGCCCTCGCCAGAGAACAATGTTCATAGCCCAGCCAGCCCAGACCCCAGCAAGCAGAGAAGATCCATGGTGATATTTAACAACATGAAGAACGAGCTGGAAGCTGCCAGGAGGAAGCTGGCTGCCTTGGTACATCCTTTGAACAGAGCTGCCACAGGGAGCAGGGGCATCCTGGTGCCACGGCTGCTCCCCCAGTGTCCCAGCACCAACCACAGAGTCAAGTACGGGCCAAGTCCGGACGTGTCTCAGGTGGAGACCTTTGTGCCAACTCCTCCAGCCACAGCTGCGCCAATCCCTCCCATCAAGCGGCACAAGCCCACAGTACCGGTGAGCAGCTTCCTTTGGTGGCCCTTTGTTCATTGCTGTGAGAGGAGGGAGGTGGAGGGCATCAAATTGGTCTCATTTGGTGGGGGCTGGCCAGCAAAAAGGAACCAAAATGGGGCTTCAGAAACACTGGACCCATGAGTAAAGTTTCTTCACAACAAGTGAAGAAAGGGTTTGATTTCTTCACTGAGGTTGAAAGAAGCTTTCTGGCTACACATTTACTTGCTCTGTCCAAAACATCCATGCTTTCCCCAAGCAGGGTCTAATCTGATTTTCAATTAAATCACTAAAAAAAGAGTGAAAGATGGGGGTTTTGTCCTCTTTTTGCTATATTATTCCATTCTAACAGATATAAGCAAGGTTTATAGGGAAATGTCCCCTTACATAATGTCATTATGTCTTTTCTAGGAAACTTTGGACTTCATAGTCCTACTAGAAATACAGATCATTTTGTGATAGTGACAGTGATGCGAAAAGATCAAGTAAATAATACTCTGTCACCTTAAATCTGAATTGCACCATGCTTTTAAGAAATTGCATCTAATCCAGCTGCTTGAGAGATTGAGGAGATGAATTACTGAAAACCGGCAATAAAGCCATCAGACACATGAATGACCAGGTTATTTATATGCAGTTGCATTTGACATGGAGTAATTAAGGAAAGATTAAATGCCTGTGTATTTGTACAACACCCACCCTGAGCACTCTTCTCTGACCTGTATCCATAGCTGAGCCTGGATTTAAGTCCAGTCTCATTTGTTGTCCATTTGATGTTCCTTGTATGGGAATTTTTCTCTTCTAGAGAGAGCAAGGTAACCACTGTCATTCAGAAGCATTGCCTCAACCTGGGTTGTTTCACCTCATTCCATGACCCAGAGCAATAAGACCATGTGCTTTTTTCCTTGCAGTCCCTCAGCCCCTACACCTGCCTCCCCCCTGCCTCCAAGCCTGGACGACCTCTCAGTTCCCACAGATCCCAGCCAGATTCCTCGGCTGACCTGCTTTCTGCACTGAGCCAAGAGGAGCGAGACCTCATTGAGCCCGTCATAGCCCTTGGCTACCCCACCCACAAAGCCATCCTCACCCTCCAGAAAACTGGAAGGCAAAGCTTAAGTCAGGTTGGTGGAGCTGGCACAGCACTGTGAGAAACTTTTGGTAAAGGAAAACTTGATTTTCATGGAGAAAGGGATGGCTGTCTTTGGGGTGCATTTTTGATGGCCTCGGCTTTCCACTTTGGTGTCAGACCACAGCTGACAGGGTCTTCCATGAGATTACACTTTTGCTGTAATAAAATAGCGATGAGTTGCCCTCAGCTTTTCAGTGCATAATCATGGCTGGTTTTGTTATCTGTTCAATCTGTTGTGTGAAGCATCATGTCCTTTTGAGGTACAAATTTTGCCCCCATATATGGAAGCTTTTTGTGCATCATTTTTCCCAGCTGTTGGATTCATGTGATTATTGCCATGGCTCAGTCTGTCGGAGTGGGTCTGTAGGAATACCTTGGAGATTTGGTTGGGCTATCTCCAAAACACAACTTTTCTGTGTTGCAGCAAACAGGGAATCCATGCAAGCATTGCAGCGGGTTCCCAGGGTCTTTTCCTGAGGCTCCTTCTATAATAACTTGGAAATCATTAAAAATATTTAACATACAGCCTCTTCCTACCACTGGTATGTGAGTACATCCCTGCCTGCTGTGCTGCATCCTCATTCCCAATGTCTCTGCTTGTACAGATGAAGGTCACAATGGTCCAGGTGGGCTCAGAACATCCATGACAAGAGGGAGTCTGCTGGCTCTGACTCCCTTGGCAAACTTGGGGCTGGACCTGCCCATCCCAGCACAGGATTTTAGGGCTAAATTATCCAAGTAGCTCTTGCAGAGGGAGAAGGGTCTTAATCACAGCTGAGCAAAAGGGATATCCATGTCATGCTGTCAAACCAGGGAGTAGGAGCAGATCATGGCAGGGCATGAGCAGGCACAGTGCCGAGCAGCCACCGCTGGCTGCCAGGCTCCTTCCCATTCCCCTGGGATCTTCCTCTGCTGCGTGGGCCAGCTCTCACCCTCCTGGTCGGCGCACGGAGCTGCTCTATGGCTGAGTCATCCTGCAGCTTCCAGCTCCCTCCTTACTCGCCCTGGCTGGACCAGCTCCCCAGAGCTTGCTGGAGTTTCAGGTGAGCTGAGGTGGGAAGGGAAGCTTTATTTCTTCAATCCCATGTTGTTTCATAGAGCCACATGAGGGTGTCTTGTATCACCTGCTGGCTTCACAATGAAGAAACTGAATCTTATTAAGGTTGGAAATGGGTACAGTCTGCTCCCTTCTGTATAAACACCAGGACTCCCATTCCCTTGGAGAAGAGATTACTGCATCAAAAGACAAGGTCTGCCTTCTATCCCATGCCTTCTTCACTAGCAGTTCCCATCTTTCCCATTTATGCAGACCCAATGCAACCAAGATAAATCCTGACCCTTCATGCATCTCTTACAAGTACCAAACTACCAAATTAGTCTAAATTTTCCTGGAAAATATGTTCCAGCTGAAGTTAAAAAGAAGAGCTATGGGTGCTCTTTGTTACTTGGTAGTGATACATGAGGTTTTGATGTGTGACAATGACTACTTCAATTGTGAGGATTGATTGAGGTACCAGATGGTAGCCAAAAATTGCTCAACTTCCCTGCAGTGTCAAGTGAAACTGTCAGAGCCCACCCTAGTAGAGAAGGCAAGGCCTTCTGTAGCTTTCTTTGGAAGCAATGCTTTCCTCATTTTGGTGGAAGAACTTCACTGAAAGGCTCAAGCAGGACTAGTTGCCCCAGCATGCCAGGGGTTCATTATGTAGGATGTCGTGGCCAAAAAGGCACCATTGCATTTTGATCAATGATCATTGATGAATTCAAAATGCATTGTTGATCCATGGAGTCCTCAATGTACATATGAACTGAGACACGACAAAGGCTGCAGCTGGTCAGTGTTAAAAAAATTTTTTGTTTAGTCTTGAGGAGATATATATATATATTTTTAGTGATAAAAAGCACTGAGTTGACAAAGGCACCAATTTCATGCTGGGTTTGACCAGGCTGCCAGGATTGTCTGTATTATGCTGTGGGTGAGTGGCTGTTCTGCCACAATAGGGGAAGAAAATACAGCAGTGATCTGGGGTCATCATTAGCCTGGTAACGAGGGAAATAACATCAAGTGAGGAATGGCAATGATGGGTGACTCTCTTTTCTGAGTTATTTGGCTCCTTAAGGCTGACATTTCTGAAAATCCCTACTTGACTGTTCAGCCAAATAGATCAACTCAATGTCTGAGAGACTTTTTTGTCTTTTTCATATGTCTTATGGCCTTTCATTGAGTCCTTCTCCTTGTCTATGGCAGTGGTGGGGAGGGTGGAGGTCTGTGCACTGGTGGATCTGGGGAGAGGTGAATTGGCTTCTCCTTGGATGGAGAAGCTCTGGAGAGACCTGTGGGATGTTTTTATTCCCCCTGCTATTGTATAACTCATTTATTATTGCCTGTCCCATATGTTTTTGGACAGTGAGTGATTCTCGCAGTATTTAAAAGATACTGCTGGGAATTGGGCTGTCAGCACTCCAAGAACAACGAGGAAAGCCAAAAATAACTGTTTACTTTCAGTAATGACAGCACACAGGTCTCCCCTGGGGTGGGTTTTGCACTTAGACCATGGAATAAACCCACGGGTGCCTGAACCCCAGCGCATCAAAGGGATGTGGGGTTAGCTGAACAAAGTCATCCCACCGGGACAGGCTCTGCCTCACCCTGCAGCCTGGAGGCCATCACACTGCATCTCACATGTTCACATGTTTGGTTTGTTCCTTGTCCTCCCTCCACCTTGTTCCTATTCCCATCCTGCAAGGGTGAAGGGGGACCAAGATGTTGTCTCCCACTGGGAATGCTGCAGATAAACAGACCACCCTGGCTGAGCATTAGATGGGAACCAGCAGGATGGTGGTGGCTCATGTCCCCGCCGTGGTGTGTCCTTGGGAGGTGGCAAGGGGGCTCTTGACTGGCCTTGCTCCCCATGCCTGCAAGGCTGGATTAACCTGACTGTCTTCCCCTGCAGTTCCTGAGCTACCTGGGTGCCTGTGACCGGCTGCTGAAGCAGGGCTACGAGGAAGGGCAGGTGGAGGAAGCCATGGAAATGTTCCAGTACTCGGAGAAAAAGGTCAGAATGGGGTGGCACAATGCAGTACTTCGTGCTGTGTCCTCCAGGCTCTCCTTTCCAGCGGGCTGCATGCTTCCCTCTACCTCCACGGGCTCTCCTGCAGCCTCATGGAGAGTCAGACCTCTGAGGCAGTGTCACCATAAGGACCCCTGGGGAAGGACATCTGCTCCTTCACTCTTCTCCCTTCCTCTTACCCTATGGTGCAGCAGGATGCTCACTGAGCTCCTGGATAGGGAATCCCCTGTCCTGAGCCCACCAGTAGTCATGCTCTCTCCTGCCCTGCCAGCTCTCCCTTGTACCCCCAGGGAGGAGAACCATGGAGAACTGGGCATTTGTCTCCACCATCAGTCTCCCCCTAGGGGTAATGAGGAGTCTGGGGAGGTAGAACTGCATGAAATGTGGGCTGGCACTGTTTGCCGGGATACCGATTCCTGTAGGATTGCTGTGGGGCTCCTTAGGGCAGTGGCAGTGGGAGGGCACCTGGGTCTCAGTGTCAGGGAAAAGGTTATTTTTTGAGGACACAGCTTGGGGTGATGTTGTGGCACTGGGGCCCAGCCTGAGCATGGAGGGCAGCAGAACAAATTAATTCCAGCTGTGCTCACTGCCATTCCCTGTTCTCTTTATAATGCAGACAAAACACTGCATGGAATTGATATAAACGTTATAAGGAATAAGTGAAGCTAAAGGCCGATTTTATTAAACATTTCTTATTTAAGAAGTTTCAGTGCTGCCAGGGATATGTGTGCCCTTGATCTGCTGTCACAGTGATACAACCCAGCCAGATCTTCTGGCTGCAGCCTCGTCCCACAGTACTGCTTCTGCAGTTGCTTCTGTGGCAACCCCATGACACATCCATCCATGATAACATCACTCCTCTCTCCTCCTTCTTCTTCCAGGCAGCTGAATTCTTGCATCTGTTGGCTCAGTTTAATGATATGGGCTTCCAGCAAAATGAAATCAAAGAAGTTCTTTTGCTTTGTGGGAATCAGAGGGAGAGGGCACTGGAAGAACTTGTGATGAAAACCCACTGAGCAGCATCCTGGAGCAGTCACAGCTTCCCCACTCCACACCAGACCAGAAAGACTCAGGGGATTCTGTTTCTCCATCCCCACCCCTGGAAGTACCAGACACAGACCTTCACAGCTCTGCCTTGGTGTCTCATTTTATGGACATCCATCATAAGAGTGTTTGTCATTCAGGCACCGACTGCATAGCAGGAATGTTTATCTTCTCACCCACACATCCCCACCCTTGATCATCTCAGCTGTTCAAATTAGATGAAAGAAGATCCAAACTGCCTTCGGCTTAGACTTTTGCAAAACCCAAACCATAGTGTCCTCCCTCCACCTGGGGTGATGGGTGTCATGTTTTCAGCTATAATCAAATGGGGATTCTTAAGAGATTGTATAAATCAACAGAAGAAGTTGTTTTCCTAAAATCCGAAGGCTCCTGCAGGAACATGTGTTGGTCCTGGCTTGGGAGTCTAAGCTGATTTAGTCATGGTTGAATATTGTAATTGAAATCCACTTTGATCACATTAGCTTCTCCTTTTAAACCAGAAATGTGAGAAAAATACACAGTTCCATGTACGTAAGAAAGGAAAACAGGCTGCCCTTGCTCTGAAATGAGGTTTATCCAGTGCAATGAAAAATGGTAGAGGCAAAGGTTTATCCTCAGGCAACTTCATGAAATCAGAACAGAGCAATGGGGAACTGCTCACTGCCCTCATGCTCTGCCCAAATCAGGAAAATTCAGGGATGCTTCCCTAAACCATGAAGACAGTGTCTCCAAATGAAATTAAGCATGAATGTCAGCATCAGGAACATCTGGATACCCAAGGGAATTTCTGTATGTAACTGAAGGACAAAGAATGGGAGATTCAGATCACTGTACAGGATGTGTGTCTTGGCTTGGCAGTGGAACAGTGGACAGTGTTTTCACATAAAGTATGTTATTTTCCTGTGAATTAGATACAGATGTAATTTCTTTGAGTAAAGATGCTTGTGGGGGTTCTTCTGCAACGTTTGTGTCTTTTTCTGTCAGGATGCCAACTGGCACAACCCAGCAGAGAAAACCCATAGTTGTATTAGTACCATTTTTCCTTTGTATCCTCTCAAACAATCTCCCAGCTCAATGTACTGCCATCAAGGTAAAACACCATGTCCCTTCTCCCTGGATCTCCAGGTGGGTGCCAGACAACAACAGGAAGGTACAGCTCTCCATGGCTGCCTTCATTCTTGTCTGGATGCAAAAAGAAACTTGGCATCCTGGTTTTGGGGGAGTTGACCCATCCACCCCCAAGGATGCTTTATTCCTGCTCTTCTTTAATGGCACTGAAATGGAAAATGTGGCACCTTGTGTGTCCTAGGCAGATATTTCTGGGGAGCTCATGGGCTCTTCTTGGAACTTTTAGCCCTGTTTTTCCTCCTGCTTTCCCTTGCTTATACAAGCTTTTATTTTTGATACAGCCCTTATAAGGCAAGTCCGTCTACAGACAGCTTTTCCTTACATTCCCCCTTTTGCCAAGATGATGTCACCTTAAAAACGAGACTTGCAAAAGGTTAAACTGTGATTAGGCAGATCGCGTTGCCTCAAACTGTGATCTTTGGTGGAGTGAACACTGTGAGGATGGAAAGGGGAAGATAAGGGTGCTGTGCTGGTGCCAGTGGTGCTGAATTCTGGTGGAGGAGAGCACATTGGCAGCATCGTGCCAACTCACTGTGCAAAGGCTGAGCAGCTTCTTGCCCTCCTTAGTGATTTGCCTGGTCCTGGAACATCACTTCTTGCAGAGGTAAGAAATGTATCTTTTTTCCTCCCTTTGCATCTAAAAATTATTTTGTGTTACTTTCTGGATCACAGTCTGGATTGATGCATGCAACAATTGGCTCTTGGGAGCATCCATGCCATAGTCAGCTGCCTGCCAAGACTCACACTTTCCCTCAAGTGCTACTCTTAAAATCTTAAAACCTTTTGCATTTTGTTGACAAATATCTTTGTTAACCCCTGAACTGTCAAAAGGCAGCATGTGGAGGTGGGGAGGAGGTTGTATCACTTGGTGTCAAAGCTGGAGGGAAGGTGTGAGCCTGCCAAGTTTTGCAGTCTAGGGTTGGCCACATGAAACCAACATAAATATTTTTGTAACAGAATTATTTTAGCTTTATTTTAATGGATGTTTAAGCTGTTTGTTCAACTTAAATTGTTTTAAAGCAATGTTTTTCCACGTGCTGCTCTCAGGAGAAGACAACGTGAAATGTTAATTGGCTTTGTCTGGGAAGGCAACAATGATTTGATTTGATGGGTTCCTGTAACTGTCCATCTGGGGACTGCAATGCTGGTCAGCTCATAGTGCCCACAGTGCAGAGCTGGGACAGGTCCACTGGTGTCCCCTGCCTCCCCCATGCCACTACCAGATCTGCAGCTCCACCAGCAGCAGTCCCCTCATGGGTGACAGCAGGGCGGTGGCCTGGCGCAGTGGCAGAGAGCAAATGGGGACAAGGCACATCCAGGAGTTTTCCATCTGGCTGTGGGTGCAAGCTGGGGTTTTCTGGTTTGTTTTGGTTTGCGGTTGCGTTGAGTAGGTTTATTCTCAAATGCGGGAACTGTTTTGAAAATGCTGAGAACTTGGCGAGGATCAGCAGCGGAGGTATTTGAGGCATCCCAGCTGGTATTCCCTTCCGCTCCCTTCTGCCCGGACAGCACAGCAGCCCAAAGCCTGCCCCATGGATGGGAAACCAGCTGAGCTGGTATCTGGGTTTGCTGCTGCCTTGGCCCCTGTGGTCACAAATGGGAGCTCTGTGCTGCCCAGACATCCCCAGATCTGGTCTTGAGGGCTGTCAACCCTCAACACGGGTAGTGGGATCTAATGGGAACAGCTCCTCTGGCTGTGAAGCTCTGCAAGCCTGGTATCACCATGTAATGGTACTGCTCCCTCCCCCTCCTTTCCTTTTCCCTCTGTACTTCCAAGCTTTGCCATGTCCTCAAAAGACCCTGACTTGGCTCAAGCAAGTCTCTGGTGAGAGCCAGCACTTGCCACCCCGTTGGGTCTGTGCTGGGGCTTGGTGGGGTGGCAAGGTCCCAGAAAACCCTTGGCACATTAAGCACCTGATGCCCAGAAGCTGCTTTCCTTCACTCCCCATCTCCCCTCCTACTCCCAGGACCCTGCTGCAGCCACAGAGAATTCCCAGGGGAGTGTGGGGCTGCGTGGGAACCGCACTCCCACATGGCTCGGAAACTGAGCCGCAGCTGAAAAAGCATTCAGGGCCCGGAGCAAGCCCTGACATAGATTCCTGTTAGGAGGTATTCTCCTTCAGAAGCATGGGGGAAAAGAAACCTCAAACCTAGAAGTAATGAAGAACACAGTAATTAGAAGCTTTTCTATAGTTTTCCTTTTAATTCTAGCATGTAGTGAATGATTTCCCATCGAGGCAGAGAGGAGGTGGAATGCTGCACACCCTCAGAGTGCAATCAGAATAAATAAATCCCATGTTTGCACCTCTGTGGTATCTGTCCTCTGCAGAAGCCGCAATGTCCTGCTGGCTTGTGAGCTCATGGCTGACAGAATTTTGTGCCCCTGCAGGGCAGGAAGAGGCAGGCAGGAGCTGCCCTTTCCCTCAGGCAGGGTCTGATGTCAACTCCAAGGTCCAACATGATGCATCCCTGGTCCTGAGCACGACTCCATGGAGGAGGAGAGGAGCCCAGGGGAGCAGTGACTGCAGAGCTGAGGCCTTTGCAAGGAGAGCATCCTGACATGGGATGGAGGATCAGCTACGTCGCGATGTCATGGTCACGTCTTGGCAGCCTCAGGAGGAAGGTCTGCAGGGAGCCACTGCGTGGGAAACCTGCCCGCTCCTTCTTCTGCTTCCAGGTCTCCTCTTCCACGGAGTAGAGGAGCGTCAGCATCTTGTTGACAGTGTAGATGGTGTCACCCCGGACGACGGCGGTGAAGAGGGCTCCCTTGCTGTTCATGAACTGCCCAGGCAGGGCACTCCACTGCCGCGATCTCAGGTTGAAGCAGTCGATGACACAACGCAAGAAGTCGTCATAGGGGCCATTGCGCATTACATAGAGGTTGTCACGATGGGCCACCATGCAGTGCCCGTAGCTCTGGTGCCGCTTGAGCTCGGTGATGGGAAGCCATGCGTCTTGCTGGGTCTCGTACTCGTAGATGACAGTGGTGTCCAGTGGCTGCCACAGGCAAACAAAGATCTGCCCCAAGGCTTGGGCACAGGGCGCTGCCGTGCTCGGCTGTGGCAGGTCAGAGACAAATGTCCAGGTGCTGGAGGCCAGGTCGTACCTCTCCACAGACTTGAGTGAGATCTTCTCATACTCGCCACCAATGGCATAGAGGTAGCCCTCGTGGCCCACCAGCCTGACGTCATAGCGCAGCTGGTGAGGGCTGGGGAACTCACTCCAGGTGTTGGCATCAGCATCGTAGCAGAAGCTGCGCTCTACCACCTGCTTGTTGGCTCCATAGACGCCACCCACGATGTAGATCTTATTATCCATGGTTGCCATGCCGGCTAGGAATGTGCTGGCACTCAGTGGAAGGCAGGAGAGGGTCCTCCATGTGTTGGTCTCCTCGTCCAGGTAGCAGATGGTCCTGGAGAGGTCCTCCAAGAACTCAAAGGTAGGTGTGTGGGCTCCCACTGCCACAAAGGTGCTGGGTAGGAGGGCTTCCACATAGGCCAGTAGGTCTTCAGAGAGGCAGTCCAGGTACTCCTCCAGCTCAGCGTAGCTGTCCCTAATGTAGAGCGCAGCACAGTGGAAGAGATCCAGAAGGCCAAATATGGCAGCGGCTTGGTACAGAAGGATGCAATTGTCAGAGTTGATGGAGTGAATCAAGTACTTGGCCAAGGGCTTCACCTGTAGGAAGGCAGCACATTCCACTGCCTGGAAGGTCTCCTCACTGCCAAGGATGGGCCTCTCTCCTGCCAGCACCTGCAGCATGGCGAGGAACCCAGCTGCACTCAGCTCCCCCAGCCCGATCTCCTCCTGCGTGCTCTCCCTCATGCCTGAGCGGAAAAGGGCACGGAAGTACTCACTGCTCTCCACCAGCAAGGTCTTCTCCACCGAGAATGACTGCTCCTCCACCCGGATACGCACCCGCTCCGGGGGCCCTGCCTGGGAACCTTCCTCCTCCGGGGTCATTCTCACCTGGGATCTGAGCAGCTCTCAGGGGTGGGGGAACACCTGATGGCCCTTCGTGCTCCGGCACAGTCCCCTCCGGCCTTCTTCACTCTTTGATGCCTTTGCTGCACTGCTCGGCAGCCTTGTAATATAAATACCTTGGGCTAAAAATAGCTGAGCTCATGACCGGGGCCCTTCAAAGGTATCCGCCAGGCTCAGCTGCCCACCCAAACTCAGGCAGGGTTCCAGTGTCACCAGCCAGTGCTGGGCACGGCAGAGGTGCCTGGATCATCCCATGGAGCATGCTCAGCCATTCAGGAGAAACCAGGTTTTACTCTTTCCACTCCCAGGCATCCTCCTTGTGATACCCTAAAGAAACAGTCCCCAGCCTGGGGCGGGCAGCACACTTG
Organism: Erpornis zantholeuca; assembly: GCA_013400515.1. NCBI lineage: Eukaryota > Metazoa > Chordata > Aves > Passeriformes > Timaliidae > Erpornis > Erpornis zantholeuca. The sequence goes on from VZTN01000481.1 coordinate 527,792, forward strand.
CATGGCTGGGAAGAGCATATGGGCACACTATTCTTTTTTCCCTTAAAACATGGAGTTTACAGCCCAGGGAGGTAAACGACATCAGCAAATCTCATTGCCACCCAGCTCGGCTGTGGGAAAGGGACTTGGCTGTTCCTCAAGCATTGCCATGGGCAGGGAGAGACCTTCCTTTGTGACCCTCCTCAGTGCAGCAGCATCTGTGACATCCATGCCTGCTTCAAGGAGCCATAAGCCAGCCCGTGCTTCACCTGGGATCTCATGGTGAGAAAAAAGAAGTGCAGCAACCTCTTCTCACCAAAAAAACTCCCCTCTGGCCTCAGAGCTTGCCCAGCTCCCCATAATACCTGGCTGTGCAAAGAGATAAACCCTTGTTTACTGACACAGAGGTTGACAGTGAGGAAAAGTGTTACTTGTGGCACATCACTTGTTTTTGTGGTAATCACAGTTTTTCTGGCTAGAAATCCCATTTCAGCTCTGCCATGGGGTGCCAAGGACGGCTGACAACAGGGATCACATGGGGGGCTCCTTCCTGGATCTCCCCATCACTACCCGTGATGTTTGCAGCTGATGTTTTGGTTTTGATGAATAATTTAACCTGAGCGGCCCATCCCGTTGAAGGTACCTCCTTAATCCCTTCATCCTAGCAGCTGGAAACTTTGAGGGCAGCACATGATGGCAAAGCTATTGCCTCAGGGTCATGGCTCCAGCAGGTTTCCCCAAAAACCTGAGTTTAAGGGAGAAGGGGAGAGTTTGCACTTGCACTATTATCATTTATCCTCATGTATACCCATCTTAAAATACCACGTTTAGTTCCAATTGCTTTTAAGCACCCTAGACCTGTGTCAAAAGATGGTCTCGGGTCAGAGGTCCTCAGAGGGGCTCTGCTTTCCACAGGGGAGTTATCCCTGTGATCCCCATCCTCCCCATCCCTGGGGCTTGCAGGGACTTCCACACTCCCAGACTATTTTGGGAGGGTTTAAAAATATCCTGCCTGTATTAACGGGCAATATTCCCAAGGGCACAGCAGCCCCGCATGGCCACGAAGCAGCCTTCTCTCCCCAGCCTCGGCTGTGGCCCCCCCGCAGTCCCTCGGGGCCAGCCCAGGGGCTGTATCCTGTGGTCCCGGGCACTGAGCCCTATCCCCAATGGCTGTGATCGCCATGACAACGCCGACTTCAGCCTCCGCCACCTACTCAGGCTCAGAGCCACTGGGTGCCGGCTGATGGATTGGTGCGGGCACTGGTGAGTACTCCTCGGGCTCCCTTTTCTTCTTGGGACCGAGTCTTTTTCGTGGGTAAAGGATATTTTTCTTCCTCGAAAGCCTCTGCCGACAGCAGCAGGTGTCTGTGCTTAATTGCATCCGAAGGAGCCGGACAGGTGGTGTGCACGGTGTCTGGACAGGAAGCTCCGGGTGCTGCTCCTGCCTGCCGGAGGTGTGCTGAGTCCACCAGCCTCAGCCAGGGCAGAGGGACCAGCCTTGGGCTTGCTGGGGACACGGCGAGGAGCTGAGGGCTCAAGAAGGTGCCGGGACATGGCGAGGTGGCCACCGAGCCGAAGCACGGCAGGTTTCGGGCCCGGGGATCCCTGCCCGAAGCCGGGGAGCTCGGGGTGCCGACCGTGTGCCCTGCCGGGGGGACCGTCCTCGGGGTGGCCGGGGCAGGGTGTCCAGCCCCGCGGCGTGGCAGCTTTCCTTACAAGGAGTTTGGCTGGAGCCCGAGCAGCGTGAGCCGCGCTCGCCTCCGCCTGCCTCATTCATCCCAGCCCCAGCCGTGGAGGGGCCGCTGCTCCCCCGGCCCCGCGCTCCCGGAGAACCCCGCGTCGCCTCCGTCAGTGGGTTTTAAGGTGGGAAGCTGCATTTCTCTCCTCCTTCTGGCGTGTGGTGGGTGGGCAGAGGGCTGGAGGGGTCGCTGTCTTTGGGTGTGGTGCTGGTCGCCACTGTGGGATGAGGATGCCAAGCAGCAGCCTGGCTCCAGGATGCGGATGGAAGAGAGGGGATCTCCCACCCTCTGAAGGGCTGCTGAGCCCTTCTCTTCCCCAGGCTGGGGCACCCTCGAGCCAGGCAGTGAGAAGGTCCCCATCCGGCATGGCAGCGGGTGCTCTATATCGGCCGGCTCTCTCCCGCAGGACCAAGGATGTCCTCGATGTTCGGCAAACCCCGAGTCAGTGGCGAGCGGCCACCCCAGAGTCCCCTCCCTGAGTGCAACGTGGCCATTCTGGGGTGCAGAGGGGCCGGCAAGTCAGGTGAGACATGCACCCACAGCTACGAGCAGGGCAGGGCATTGGGGAACTGCCGGGGTGCCATGAGGGGACACCTGCCTCACCTGCCTCTTTCACCCCCTGCAGCTCTGACCGTGAAGTTTCTAACCAAGAGATTCATCAGCGAATATGATCCCAACTTGGGTAAGACACGTTCTTGTCCCATGGAGCATCCTTTCCATCTCCTGTGTTTCTCACGAATATGGCATGAAAGGGGGAAAAAAACCAACCCACCCAAAATTATATAAAAACAATAAGAAGGGCTGGATTTGACCCAAAACTGTCTGCAAAAACAGAAGTGAAAGCAGCATCCTCTCTGGGGGCATGTCCCACAGGGAACATTGGCTCCTTGCATCACCCCCCCAAAAAAATAAAGCTGAATTCTTGGGGCTCTTTGAGGAGCATCTGATGTCTGTTGGGCTGACGGAATGAGGATGGGTGCACAGCAGGCGACCCTGGGGCTGAGTTTTTCAGCGAGCAGTTCTGGGCATTTTTTTTCCACTCATTTGAGTAATTACTAACTATTTTCCTAGGCCTGACTCCAGGCTGTGGGGAAGAACCATAAATGATTTATCAGGGACATTAGGAAGATATGGACCTTGTCCAGGAACCAACTCCAGCCCCTAATAATTCAGTGACTCTTAGAAAGAAGGATAAATCCTTTCTTCCTCGGATATTTTTGGGAATGTGGTTTCATCTTCCCACGTCAAAACCTTTCCGAAACACATCCGTTAAAAGCTGGCCCAAAGAAAGCATTTTCTCCTGAGGGAATGGCTCAATGGCTCTCCCTGCCTGCCTTCCTTCCAAAAGAAAGGACTTCTCCTCTCGCTTGATTTATTGGGAAACAGTCCCATGTCAAGCCCCCAGCTCGCTTTATCTCACCAGGCTCTGGATTTTAGATAAGGGCCAAGCCTTAGATGCAGGGATTGTTGTGCCAAGATCCTTCTCCTCCCTTCTTCTCCCATGGGAGCCCACGCTTGCAGCACGTGGGGAGAAATAAGCGCTCCTAGCCAGGCTTGCCAGCAACATCACCACCAGTCCCCCAAAATAATGTTGCAAGAAGGAGTAAGGTGGGAGGCATTGGTGGAGGATGCTCCTCATCAGGGCTGAAATTTTTCCATGGTGTCCCAAGCATCCCAGGCTTTGCTTGGCTTTGAAGAAGACAGGATGTGCCAGCCCATCCTCACAACTACCCTTCTCCTTGCAGAGGACACCTACTCCTCGGAGGAGCTGGTGGACCAGCAGCCTGTGCTGTTGAAGGTGATGGACACCGCTGACCAGGTGAGGCATTGAGGGGTGATGACCAGCTGGACCATGGCTGGACCACGACTGGACTGTGGCTCAGCTGCTCCTCTCACCCCTAGGATGGCCCTGGGAACTGTGAGCGCTACCTGTGCTGGGCCAGTGCCTTCCTTGTTGTCTACAGCATCGATGACAGGAAGAGCTTTGAGGGCTGCCAGCGCTACCTCGAGGTCCTCGCCCTGCACGCACGGGGCTGTCAGCGCCGCTGCCCCGTGCTCCTGCTGGGAAACAAGCTGGACATGGAGGAGTACAGGTATTGGGCACGTGGTAAGGCTGCCTGTTCCCCATAGGAGAGAGCTCATAGATTCCCCATCCCTCCAGATGGGATGCAAAACCCAAATCTGATTCCTTTACGAGTATTTCCACCCCCATTAGTATTTGCAACATCCTCCCACATCTCCCAAGTTTCTTCTCTCCTGCCTGAGGGGTGATGTGTTTATTTTGAGCCCATTGGTATTTTCAGTAGGATGTTTTTTGGCTGAGTGGTGAGGCAGCATCACCATCCCTGGCAGGGCTTGAGCCAGAGGAGCCCCTCTGGACGTGCCCTTCCTTTCCCTAGAGCCCTCTAGTCCCAGCCCCACTGCCAGGACTGGATGTGCCCGATATGTTTTTCTGGCCTTTTGTGCTGCTCTGTGGTCCCACGGGTCCCTGAGTCACATGCGTTACTGAAAACCCAGTGCTCCCAGGATGGAGGTATCCTCCTCCCCATAGCAAGGACCTGCCCATCTCTTCCTCCCTGCTTCCTTCCTATGATGCAGTGCACTGCCATCACACCCACACCCCGGTCCCTGGAACACATCCCTGACAGGGGAAGCTGTGTGATTCCCCAAGGACACAAAGAGACTGTTACTCTGCAGTTTTGGGGGAGGCAAAACTTTTTTGGATTCACGTACCTGCTTGTCCCAGGGCAGGGATGGGCAGGTGCTACCTTGTTGCTTTTTGGGAACCAGGCATGGGATGCAGGATCTGTTGCCTGCACACTTTTCGGGTGGCTGCCATGCCCCAAGGGATCCTGCACTCATCCCCTCCCCTCTCACCAGGCAGGTGCCCTCAGCAGAGGGGATGTCCCTTGCCAGCAGGTTCGGGTGCTTCTTCCATGAGGTGTCGGCGTGCCAGGACTTCTCTCGGGTGCAGCACGTCTTCCATGAGGCCGTGCGGGAGGTGCGGCGCCAGGCGGAGTGGAACCTGCCCGTGCGGCCACTCTTCATCTCTGAGGAGCGGCCCTCCCCACCCGTGGCCGTGCCGGTGGCCCTGCCCACCCACCACAGCTTGGCCACCTGCACCTTCAACACCCTCTCCACCATCAACTACAAGGAGATCCCCTCGGTGGCCCAGGCCAAGCTGGTCACCGTCAAGTCCTCGCGGGCTCAGAGCAAAAGGAAGGCTCCCACACTCACCTTGCTGAAAGGCTTCAAGATATTTTAGGACACATCCCTGTGGGCTGCAGAGAGGGGTGAGAGAGACCCTCATCCATCCCCCCACTTCTGCAGGGGCTGAGACCTTCCATGATGGACTCACAGACACTGCAGCAGCCACCAGCAGATCATGGCCCCGGTCTCCATGCTGGAGCAAAGCCAACAGTGGCAACGTGGCAAGCAGGCAGGGTGCCAAGGGTCTGACATGGGCTGTGGCATTGTTCTGCCTGCCCCTGCCCAGTGCTGCTGTGGTGTTTGCACCCTGTTCTGTCACTGGCACTGAGGCCAGCTCAGTTTTCCATGAGGATGAAGCAGCTCCCAGAGGAGCCAGAGCTGTGGATACCATTGGGAGGGTAAGAGCCATCCCCACAGCCCCCAGCCAGCTTGGGCACCTGGCACACAGCTACAGGAGCCCAGGAAGGGGGAAATAATCATTAGCCCAGCATGGAGGCACCCATATTGTTGGTCCCACAGGTCCCCGACTGAGAAGAAAGCAGGAGGAATTTTTATTTTTTTTTAAAATCCACATAAAAAAGGTGCAGATACTGTTTCAGCTGCTTAAAGGCCTCAGGTGGCCCAAAACTGATACCCACACATCAAGCTAAGTCACACCAAAATTGCTGCTTTTTAATCAACTTTTTACACTATAGCATCCCTTTCCAAAGGCTTTGCAAGGTGACGCTTTGCTGACGAGGACATGGTCTGAAAAGCCTTTTTTTAAAAGACTGATGTATTTCCAATAACGTCCTAAATTATTTCAAGGCTTCTACGTGTGCCCAGTGAAGGACACAAAGGGAATCCTGGAGCAGACCAGGCTCTACCTGTGCCCGAGCCAGGGCCAAGGGCTGGGTGTTTGGTTTCAGGTGCTCTATCAGGTTAAATGTTCTGCTTCTCCCTGGAGTTGCAGTTACTTTGTAGAGTAAAATATCCATATTGCATATATTTGTACATACAGCCACATAAATAAATAAATATATATTTATATATATATGACCTTTCTGACAGAGAGATTCAATATGACATTTTGATCAACCATTTTGGAAAGTATTTTAATAAAGAGGATTCTGAAAAGAATAAAAATGCCTCAGCTTCAGTGTTGCTGTTTTCCTGATGGGAAGTGAGAGTGCTTTCCCTGCCTGACTGCATGCCAAGCTTCCCACCTCCCTCCCTGGCTCAGCTCCCTCCTGTTTGCAGCACCTGAGGGAGGAGACGAAGTTGGCACTGGAAGGAAGGCTGGAAGCAGCCTAGAGCAGTGCGGGAACACCAGCCAGGCAGGAGGGGAGCCCAGGGCCCCTCCTGCAAGTGCAACTCTGTTGCCTTGTTTCACTCTTCTCTTTTCCCAGGCTAAACTGCATTTTTAAACTTCCATCCCTATGAACTGAGACTTACTTAAGGCCTAAATGGGCTGACTTCAGCTGCCACTATATGGCCTCCTCAGACATCTCTGTGTACAGGGATGTGACAGTCCCATCCTTCCACTGGACCATTATGTCCCCTGGTCTCTGGTCCTGGGGCCCTGGCTCCTGCTTTTGCAGCTCAGCCGGGCTGTGTTCCTGCAGAGGCATCAGGGCTTGCTTGGTATCCAGGTCAGCCTGCTGTGTGGTTTGTGCTGCTCCTCCATTCACGAGGTTCTTCCTTTTCCTGCAGGGAAGGCACAACAAGGACACATGGAGTGAAGCAGCAAGCCCAGCCCATATCTGAGGGCACCTACCCTGGTGATGGTCACAGCCATCACTTTGCACCATGTCCCTGGAACATGCCAGCTGCTTATGGGCAAACGCTGCCAGGTGAGCTGTGCCAGGTAAGAGCTCTGAAGTGTTTGAGTGTACACAGCTGTGGGATTCACACTTGGAGAGCACCCAGCTCCTGACGCCAGGAGCAGCACACGGCCAGCCATCGCTAGAGGGAGAGCGAGACAGGCGAGACAGGCATTAGCTCTTTTCTTGTCTGGAGACGGCAGCTCTGACACAGAGCTAAGTTTTCGTGCAGTAGCAAACAGTGAGTTGCTCCTCAGCTGCGGGGTTGTGCAGCAACAGGGGAACAGTATGGGGACGTGAATGGGGGAAGGTTGGGAGTCCTGCTCCAGAGCCCCTGTACTTAGAAGAAAGTACATCACAGCACAGTTATCATCACTTCCTTCCCAGCAGCCTTGTTGGGCTGGGCAGAGCTGTGCAGACCATTAGTGGATCCAGGACCCAGAGAAGAGCTTGTTCCAAGTGACACAAAGAGAGCAGGCATCAGGCAAGGTTTTATAACAAAAAATGGTTTAAAGGGAGTTTGTCTTTTCTCTTCTCCCCATCACTCAGTGTTTGTCCTGCCCTGCCAAACCCCTGTGTCTGTTTGCCTGGGAGGATTTCAGGGCACCAACACACACTCAAAGATTCTCAAGTTTTCCTGACTCACCTGTTTCGCACAATGTTAATGGTCAGAAGAACAAGACCCAAAATCATGGTCGCGAGGGAAAGTGCAAGGACGGAGTAATTCCATGTTGAGGCTGAGGGAAAGCAGAGAGGCAGCATTAATAGGCACAGCACAGTGTGACCCACAGAACCTGGCCAGGGGTTTCCTGAGGACATCCAGGATGCTCTGTCCTTGATTTTTGTAGCTTTGAAGTTGATCCTCATGGCACTGACCTGCTGCTATGTCACTCTGCTCCCTCACCCTGCCAAAATCGCAAGAGACCTTTGCTCTCTTGGCAGGCTCTGCCTGGAAAGAGGCTGAACCCCAGGGATACTATCTCAGCAAAGCCTCCTGCCCGTCTTGACCTGTGGCCTGCTTCTTCCAGAGACACTGAGGGTTTGTGTGTCTGGGGTAAATCACCTCCTCAGGTAATGCCCTCTGGCATATCTGTTGGGCAGGAAAGTTAACAGCCAAGGACTGTGTCTCAGCCCAGGAACATCAATGTGACTTACGGTCTTCTCTGCGGAAGAACCAGAGCAGCTCCTCCAGCTCTTCCAGTTCCAAGCCCAGTGGAAGGGTAGCATTGCCTGCTGTGTGCTCGTACACATGTGTGCTGGCCAGGGGGGTCGGGAGGTACTTGTGCTCTGCCTCAGCTGTGGAGGAAAGAGAAAGATGCAATGGTCACTCACTGCAGCCCATCAGACTGGAAGTGACCTTCCCCTTCGCTCACAGGGTTGCCCAGCACATCTCTCCAACCAGGCAGAACACAGCCCTGAGTGCACAGCCTGATCTCATGCAGTGAGAACTGGAGAGTGTTTTTGGCTGCAGAACCCATTATGGTGGGGCACCAGGGCTGCAAAGACCCTAGGATGCTGATAGGGCGTTTGTACATTTCCCAGCTCCCACTACTGAGAGTCAGCTCTGTGTGCCACAATCCAGCAAAGAGTTGCCTTGCCAAGACCAGTTCTGAAAATCTGACTCTGGATTACAGTCCTCCAGCAATAAATTCCTATTTATCAGCTGGCTTGTAAACACAGCTTGACTCTAACATTTTTTATCACAAAAGATTCAGTGTCTGCAAAGAAACCAACATGTAAGTGTGGCAAACTCCAAGCAGAGGACATACACACAGAGTGCAGATGGGAATGACACCCAGTTCTGGAACTGGGGTGCAACTTTTCCCACGGCTCAGCCAGGCTGCTGCTGTAGAATCCTGAGGAAAATAGCCCCATAGAAAGAAAGAATCTGTATTTCAGAAAGTTAAGGTCTTTGCACATATGACCTACTTCACCCACAACGTTATCCTTTAAGCCAAGACCCTACCTTGCAGCAGGAAAAATGGGATTATCCACAAGAACTTCATATTTGTATATACAGGTGGGATGGATCACTCCTTCAAAGTGTTTCTTCAGTGTGGAGATGCCTGAGAAAGACAGAGAAACAAAGGAGTTGAGAGAGAACCTGATTCCCCTCCTACAACAGCTCTATTCAAAGGGGAGGATCTCATGTTCTTCAGCATCTATTTCCTCCTGTGAATATGAGTCTGAGCTGCCAGGACAGGGTGCAGAAATCCCTGGAGCCACCAAGGTGACAGCAGAGGGGGTCTGGCACAGCGTCTGCTGCCTGGGGTTGGACTGCCTTCCGAGGCGAACCTGTGTGAAGTGAACTCAGCTGCTGCAAGCCAGCCCCTCCCCAACTAACTAAGCTTCCCTGCTTGCTTCTCTGCCATAATCCTTAGAGAATACACACTTTGTATGTGGCTACCTATTGCCAACCCATGGATGGCAGAATAAGGGTGTGGAGATGAGGAAATGGAACAAGAGGAGGCAAGGCTGGCTTGCCATTGAGGTTACAGTATCTCCCATCCCTCAGGGAAACAGCAAATCCTCCTTGACCTTTAGTCCCTTACTTGTCAGTGGCATCAATCCAACTTTTATGGCTGCTTGTCCAAATTAGTTCTTCAGCCTCCTTCGAAGGGACCTGCCCTGAGCAGGGGTTCCTGGCTGTCCACACTGAGTTGGTGAGATGCTGAGGTGGCTCTCCCCAGCCCACTGCTCACTGGCACGTCAATGACACCACAACGCACATGTGTCCCTCAGGCATTCTGACCCCACAGGCCATTAATTATTATATGGAGAGTTTTATGGCAGTCTTATACTCTCAACTTTTACCTGCCTTTCCTGTGTGGCCTGGTGCTATCTGAAACTTGCTCACAAGCATGTTCCACCGTGCCAGGCGTGTCAACAACACTATTGCTGACTCCTCAGGGAAGCATTTGTCCTGTCGGTTATAGACCTAATGATTGCTACTATTTTCCCCCCGTTCTCAATGTCTTCACAATTCAAAGTTCACATTTTATAGCTAACCAGGCATGCAGGCTTGCTCCTTGCTGCCAGAAAACCACCTGCTAGCAATTCTTTGAGGAGGGGACTCTCAAATATTTGGTCCACTTTGTATTTCAGAAAATATGGGTAAAGTGGTAAATATGGGTTAGGTGTGCCAATTACCTTCCTGTCCAGGTAACCTTTAGCTTATTCACATGGCTCACCCCTCACAAAGGAGGAAATAAAGTCTTGGTGCCAATGAAAATAAGTTACGAGTCAGCAACACCCTAATAAGAAGTGGCACTTGAATGTGTTAAATCTCGCTGTGCAAGGCTTCTGAGCAATCATTTGCTTGAACAGGAATATTTGACAAGCATGTTGCTGATTTTCTCCTTAGGTGTTTCATAAGTTGTGGACTACCTCCTGGTGTCTATGCACAGCAGGGATGCTGGAAAGCTGCTAGAAGTACTTCAATACTTCATAAAGCAGTGATCAACTGCCAAATCTTCCCAGACATTGGAGGCCAGAACTTCACAGACAGAGCACAGCAGCAGAATGGACATTTATTAAGCATTAACAGGACATTTAGGTAAGAGACTTTCAGAGAGGTAAGAGACATTTAGGTAAGAGACTTTACTGTTATTTTACAGATCTCTTACATCTAAATCGCACTAACCAAATTTGTTTCATTCATCGAAGCTACAAAACAAAGTGTTCTCAGGTCAGTGTGTTACTCCACCAGAGTCTAAGCAGGATCCAGAATTCTGCCTATACCACCAGTTTCCTCAGTAAGGAAACAGTGACTCCCACAGTTGGGCTGGACATGCTCTGAGGAGCTTGGATCTTCCAGCCTGGAAGAGATTGCTAAAGCCATCTCCTCCAGCCTCCCCCAGACTGCTGCTCTGCCTTGCTGCCCACATCCCAGCCTGGGCAAGCACTGCTCCACAAGACCAGCTGGGAGAGCGTGGGGGATGTTCTCCCCCCATTGCTCCCCTGCCTGCACATCTCAGCAGTGACTCTGGCTGCTGATGGACAGGGATGAGCCCTCTCTGATGATCCAGGCCTCTGGAAGTCCAAGTGTGCACTTTGGTCTCCTATCCCTCTGAAGACACCCAAGACCCTTCTGAGGTTGCTTCCCAGCTTGGGTACAACACAGGAAGCTCAAATGAGAGAGAGCTCATGCATTTTATGCTCGTATGGAAGGAGGCAGAAAAAACAAAGAGGCCGCTACCTCTCAAAAAACATTTTACCTGTGTTATTTTGAATTTATATTGACACCTGAACATTTTTGTAGTTTTTTTTCTTTTTGCAAATGGGATTTTTGCATCAAAAGCTGCAAAATATGTATTTCAGGAACAAAGAGTCACTCACCAATGCTGTTTCAAATCCTCCTGAGGATCTGTGGACTTTGGTAGCATTCAACGAAATCTCAAGAAATTACAGAAAAATGGCAAGTGACTGCTTTTTGCTCTATGCATTGATCCCAGCAGTTAAACGGTAAAATCCTTTCTCATAACAGAAGCCCTTGGAGATCTGAGACCTATCCCATGCAGACGGCAAAGCTGAGGAATTGGTGCCCTAAAGGTTGGCATAATCCAACAAGGGGGCTGTGCCATGTGGTAACATGGGAACATACACGTCCCCAGCTGAACATGGACTCTTTCTAGCCAGGGCACAGCACGTGGTGCTGTGAAACCACCCTGTGCTTTCGATGGTGAGTTTTGTCAGGACTGATATTCATGGTTGCTCACCAAGACACATGTTGCCCTCATTCTGCAAATGAGAAGTTTTTAGATACATATTATACTGGTGTAAGTAAAGATGGGGAAAAAATCTTTTGGAAAGACCATCAAGTACAGCTTCTGTTAAGATCATAATGTCCCTCTGCGCTCCGTACTTAAAACTCACTACACAACATGGGACAATGCATTTAGAACATCCCAGTCTTTCTAAAGTAGTCTCCTCTTGCCATCCAGACTCTTTCTCTGGTGGTTATCTTGTCTTAGCTGATAGCATTAAAATGGGTCAGTTATTTCAAACACAGTATTAAAGTGGGATGTCCTGTCTTTGGGATTCATAGAGGATATACATACTATCTCATGCCACAGCCATGCAAATGGATGCTATGGTTTATAAAGCCACAGTAAGGACTGAGTTCCATTAAGGAACCCAAGAAAAATGTTTAATATTTAAAATACTAAGGCAAGAAGGCAGTCTGTGCTATTTTTTAACCTCTGTAAAATAAAAAGCTAAAGAGCAAATCTAAGTTATATTACACATTTTCCTTTGACTGCTTTTATATGCAGGAGTTATCCCAGCCTGCTTCTTACTTGCAATTCAGACAGTCTCTTCTTAAAAAGTCTGCCTTTACTTAAAATTTCCAAAGGATTCAAGCCTTCTAACTGGAATAAATAAATAAGCCTTTCCTTACAGATAGCTATAAATTAACCCAGCAGCCAGTGCAGCAGGAATGCCCGTTAATCTCCGCTAACTCACCAGAAACATGCAGTTCCCAGCAGGGAGGAAGCTACATTTCTTCTTTAAGCCCTGTCATGCGAAGACATCTCCCCCGAGCACCGTAGTAATACAAGGTTCCCTGTGCTCCTGCAGTATGCTACGAGCTGTGATTCATTCTGCTCCTGAGTCATGTGTGAAGGCCAGTTCACCAGGTGAGGTACACTCCAGCCCCTGAAAATACACACCTCTTTAGTGGGACCATTTACAGCACGAGGTGAATGACCTTTTGCCAAAGAATGAGCTGTAGCAACTTCCAGTTTATTTGCTCAAGTTATTGGCATAATCAGTATTAAAAGAGCATGCTGAGTACAATGACACTCAGTAATAAGTTACCCTGCAGTTAAAATAAATGATAATGTTCATTCCGCTTGGCTCCGTCCTCATTGCATACAGGAAGTATGTCCTAATAAAGCAGATATTATCCTTTTTTTTTTCTTTTTTTCAATGAATGACCATTCTAAGGCTGTCAGAACATCTTACCAGAGCAATCAATTTTGCAGGCAAAGCATGAAGCACCTGTCAGAGATTTTGCCATCCCCATTTCACAGGTTCTGTCAACGCCTGGCTAAGTCAATAGTCTGCTAAGAGGCTCTGCTTTTTGTGCCAGCCACACTGGGAAAGGAGGATTCCTCCTCCCTGAACTACCTGATTCATGGATGGAGCTTCACACTGCAAAGCAAGAGAGATGTGTCTCAGCAATGGGCTTGGGGCACACAGCTAGCACTGGTTAACTCTAGCTAAACTGGAGATGGTGGGTGTGGTATCCTTATGTTTGTCCTGTTCTTGGTGTTTTTCAGCTTGAAATAAAGTGTTCAAGGCAATGTTGAACAGGGCTTGAAGCAATCTGGTCTAGTGGAAGGTGTCCCTGTCCATGGCAAGGGTTGGAACAAGATGATCTTTATGTTCTCTTCCAACCCAGGCCATTCTATGATTCTATGACCTCTGGCATTGAAGCTTTGTTCTCGTGTGATTAATCCTTTGAATCCCATCTCACATCCAATCAGATTTTCCCCAGGCAGCCCCTGTGAAATCTCACCCAGAAGACGTGTGCTTCCCAAACAGAGATGTTTCACTGCTCAGCCTCAGCCTGGCAATGATCGGATGGGAGCTCAGAAACACATCCCCTAGGAAACAAGAGCTGCTCCCTGCTGCTGGAGGCATGGCCGGCCAGGACATCCCACCACGTGGTAAATCGTGCTGTCTTTCCTTCTCAATTCTAATTGGATCTTTCTACAAGTGCCACCACAGTGGGGAACACTTTTCTGCATCCTTGTGAGCATTTTGTTGCCAGGGAAAGGGTACAGGGACAGGACAGTAAGTGGTATCACAATCAAATCCTCCTGGGAAAGTGCAAAGAAGACACCTGGCCCCTGCAGAACAATTTCTGAGTAGAGGGATGGAGACACTGGCCATGGTAAAGAGGTGACTGTAACATAAGGATGGTGACTGCAAAGCCCCAGAAGGTTCCTTTTCATCCCAATTTTCTACATGGCTTGATGTATGTATCTGTCTAGGGTCAGGATGCAGGTAGGTGGCTGAGATACATTTAGGACTCAGCATGATGTACATGGAAATAAAATTAGTTCACCACTTGTGAGAGTTGGCTCTTGTTCCCAGTAATCCTCTCCTTTTCCAGAGAACCACAAACACGCTCAGGAGCGCTCCTCTCCAGCGAGGGTGTGAGTATTTGATTTTGTGTCTCCCCTGACAACACTGGCACTGGTTAATGGAAGATATCTTTTTACTTCTTGGAGACACTTTCGGCATCTTTGGCCAGGAAGCAAAGTGGAGATAAGATCTGATTTGTGTTGTTTCCTCCTCGTATTTGCCTTCACTAATCTTGGGAAGAATTTGTCTGACCTTGGTGTTTTAAATTTGCTTATCTTTTTTGATCCCTTCAGTGTCTTTGACCTGAAATGCCTGGTTACAGAATAACTAAACATTCAGGGTTGGTTTTTTTTTTTTTCTTTCCATGTACAAAAGCAGAGTTCAAATGCAGCAGGAAAGCAAGATTTTTTTTTTTTTTTTTTTGTGAAATAATCAGATAGTTGCTTTCATTCTGAAAAAAATTATATCAAAATAAAACTTCAGTTAAAATTCACAAACACTGCTGAAGGCATAATAATGAATAACAGCCATAATGTGTTTGAACTGTGGTATTGTATCAGAGTCAAGGATGAATTACATGGGAGCTAGTGTACTGGAGGGAATTTAGGTCCACTTCAAAAAGTCACTGCAAATGAAACATTAACTACTTCGTGCATAAGTCTGGCAAAAGCTCAGCATGGAGTTATGGCATTTCTAGGAGCGTTAACTACAGCCACAAGTGAGAATCCATCTCCATGGCTTAAGTAGTCCTGGAGGAGCAGTAGGTGAAACTCCAAATATAGCATCAATGACATGTTCAGTGCCTGGATCTGATACCTGGAAATTAACACAGAGCAGCAGCTGTATTCTGGGTTCAAACTCATAACTTTTGGGCAATCCAGACACACATGTACATCCCTGGCCCTTCTGAAGTGTTGGTGATAAATCCAGGGCTTCACCCAAGGCCTTAGAGAACTGGTATTTGCTGTCACCACACAGGATGTGTCCTTCCAGCCTTTCTTCCAGCAATTGCCCTCACTGCCTCTGGAAACCACGAGTATTTTTCAGCATCTGAGCTATTATGAGGTCTCATTTTTCACCATCTGAGATAAGACCTGAAATTACACTCTGTGCTGAACAGTGCTCCTCTCCTTTGGGGCCTGACAGCCATGAGTGCCTGTAATCACTTAGTTGTTGTGCAATGACGAATTGCTCCCTGCTTATGATAAGTCAGACTGTTCACCTTCCCTTCTTTCCAATCCACTTTCCAACATGAACCATGCTGGGAGCTTTAATCTCTTCTCAAGCACAAGCCATTCTTTCATCCTTGCTAGCCTCTTGTTCATATTTTTATTTATTTTACTATAACCTTTTATTTATGCCCTGAGATGAGGTGACCAGGGTTGAAGTGTCATGCCTGTGACTAAACCAAGGATTTTCATAGGACTCTCCATGTAATAGATAATTGTAACGGGTTTTGAGCATTTGATTTTACATACTGATTAGGAAATTACCTCAGTATTTAGTAGCCTATTTGCCTTTCCTCAGGGTGCAGGAATGTAAGCATCCCATTTAGGATGGCTTGACTCTTTTTTTTTACCTGAAACAGCAATTTTTCATTATTTTATCTTTATTACCACCACTGGAGACAGTGACATCTTCAATGTCTGAGGGAGGAAAACCCTAATGATGGGCAAACAGACATGAAAAAAGGAAGGAATATACACAGCACTGCTTACTATGGCACAAGAATTCACTTTTTTATTGAGATTTCTGTCATGTATTTGACATAAAATTATGCCATCCATTTTCCAAGTAATTTACATGTTTTCACTGGCATATAGGACACTTACAGATTCTCACACTCCATGCTGCAGAAATTCCTAGTGTCAAAGATTGTAGGATAGACTGTGATTTAGATGTGCAAGGAATTTGTGTATGTGATTTACATTAAAAGCTACACCATTTTCCCATGGGGGGGAAGAATGTACTTAGCAGAATGATAAAATATTTTCATACTTACGTAATGGGAGGAGACAGTTATTTAAGTGGTGATCCTGACCCCATAGTTTACAAGAAAACATTCTTTGAGTTACTGTCATTGTTAAAATGAAGCTGTCCATGGTGGCAGAAACTGAAATCTGTTTTTCAAGTGCTGTCAGAGCCAGATCAGTGGCTGTGGGGTCAACACCCCTCTCAGTCCCGGACGTTTTTCTGCGTTATCTTCGCACTGAGGCAGCACAGAGAATTCCTGGTTGGGGTTAAGGGGCCACGGCCACGGGTGACACCACTGACTGGGTATCAGGAGCATGGACACTGTGGGGCTGGAGCCATCAGGGAAGCACAGACCCTGGGGGCTGCCCTGCTGGCTCCCACTGCCCCACACCAAGGTCACAGAATCACAAAATTGTTAGGTTTGGAAGGCACCTCTGGAGATCACACAGTCCAACCCCCTACCAAGGCAGGGTCACGTGGAGCAAGTGACACAGGTGAACATGTCCAGGTGGGTTTGGAATGTCTCCAGAGAGGAAGGCTCCACACCCTCTCTTGGCAGCTGTCACAGTACTCTGCCACCCTCAATAAAAAGTTCTTCCTCATGTTGAGATGGAACTTCTTGTGTTTTAATTTATGGACACTGCTCCTCATTCTGTTGCAGAGCACCACCAAAAAGAGCCTTGAAGTATTCTCTTAGCACCCTAGGAGATACTTTTATGCATTAATGAGATCCCCTCTTGGTCTTCTCCAGGCTAACCACAACATAAAGACTTTAAGCTCTTAGAGAGCATCCAAAAGAGGCCATGAGGATGGGGAAGCATGTGGAAGGGAAGCTGTATGAGGAGCGGCTGAGGGTACTTGTGTGTTCAGCCTGGAGGAGACTGAGAGGCCTCATTGTGGTCTTCAACATCCTTCCGAGGGCAAGCAGAGGAGCAGACGCTGCTCTCTTCACTCTCATGAACAGTGACAGGACACGATGGAACGACATAAAGCTCAGTGAGGAGAGATTTAGGCTGGATGTCAGGAAAAGGTTTTTCCCCCAGAGGGTGGTCGGGCATTGGAACGGGCTCCCCAGGGAATTGTCACGACCCCAAGGCTTCCAGAGCTCAAGAAGCGTTCGGACAACCCTCTCAAGCACAGGGTGGGATTACTGGGGTGTCCTTCGCAGGACCACGGGTTGCACCCGATGATCCTTGTGTGTCCCTTCTAACTCAGGATCGCCTGTAATTCTACGATTTTACGATCATGGCGGCGCCGACTCAGCCCTGAGGGGCGGCCCGGCCCCGGGGCGGGTCCTATACGTCATCGCCGCGCGCGGCGGGAGCCCCGCGATGCG
>VZTN01000482.1:9527-25090 GCA_013400515.1 Erpornis zantholeuca
AGCATTGTATTTACATATTTAAAAAAAAAACAAACCCACAGGAGGGTTACTGCATCCAATAGCAACATAATATATTCCATCATACATCTCAGCAGAAGACATATAAATGTGTCCTGCCCAGTGTGTTGTCTCCTGTTAGTCTATATCTGCAATCCATGGCTTGAAACATTAGGCTTTGGGATGGGAGAAGGCACAGAAGCAGCTCGAGGAGCACTTGTACCAACCCCCTTTTGACTGGCTGTTGTATTTACTTGAAATATTTTGTAACAATGTCTTGTGGGAAAGGAGAGAACTGAGGGGGAGCAGGTCTTTAAAAAAAAACACACCAAAAACCCCTGCCACACATATTATTATTAGACATGTGTTAATATATCAGGAGGCATTATACAAGCCAGAGCTAGTGCTGAGGACTCAATTAATATCACCGCTGACTCCACTCACCTGTGAGCAGCCTGGGGCACTGCAGACAAAAGGCCTCTCCTGCTCCAAGTTCATCTTTGATTCCTCATAAATCTACATGTTAAAAGGGGGAGGGGGAAAGAAAGGGAACCTATGAATATATATGTTCTAAACTTCACACAGGCATGCAACATACAGAAATCGTAGTTAGTGCTTTTATTTCAAACTCCACAAACAGATCAGAACAAAGTTTTCATACTCAGAGTACTAATTTTGCTAATTATTCAGCAGAGTCCCTACAGTCTAAGTTCTTATTGCTCTTTCCTGACCACCAATTCACTTTTAAGAAAGAAAAAAAGTTCAGCTTTCACAGCATAAATCTGCCTCAGAAAATAGCATATGTTCAGTATTGTTATCAGATAAGACCGTTTCTTTTCAGAAATATCTTGAATTAAAGGTTTTTACCTTGCCTCCTTTAGTTCCTGCTGAACAACATTAAAACCAGACATCTAAGTTACTTCTGAGAAAGATGCCACTTTTTGAAGTTGTGCATCCATACTCTCTGATTTTAAGAACTTAAATACATTACATAAATGTTCTCTATACACACAAGGTGACTGTGTATCCCCATCCTTTAAAAGGAGCCTCAGGAGCTTGAGAAGCGAAGTTTTGTCTAAAACTGCACTTCCCCATAGCAGTTCCAGTCCTGTAACCTTGAACTAAATCCTGGGGGAAAGCTCCTGAGTCTTGAATAAAAGCAAAGGATGAAACATTCACCCTCAGAATGCAGTTATGCAGCTGAATTTGAGTCAATATTAGGGCAGTGTCCCTGAACAGGAAAAAAAAAAAAAAAGAATTAGTAAAAATCTAGGGAGTAAAATAAGTAACTCATTTATTCTGGAAATGCTTTCAGCCTGTTATTACAACAGTTTCTACCAGATAGAATGTAGTGGCTGACCTGTCTTAAAGCAGATGACTTATGTTTAGAGATTCTCTGAAATCCCTTAAAACTCAGCCTCACCACAGCCCCTCTTAGAAAAATATCTGGGTTGTGTTTATGTAATTTTTTCATGAACCAAAGAAATATCTTGGAGGAGGAGCAGAATTTTTGTTTGAAAACTACAAAAATCTGAAGCAGGACAGGTAGTAAAGTTACTCGAACCGACTGAACTTTTTTCTAACTACAGTTCTTTGCTTCCTATCATCAGGAGTATCTTTACCATGCTTACAGTTGATAGTGTAATACACCATTAACCTGTACATCAGCCAGACCCATACTTGAAGCAGTTATTTTCACTGGATGATAACATTTGCTTTTAGATTAAAATTCATTCTGGTGGATAACATTAGCCTGACACTATATTTTCCTAATCATGACATAAAAATCTCCACTCTATATTATTCCACTGACACCTAGAAGGAGAATCCAGAAGTGAAGAATTTCTACTTTTATTTGCCCTTCAACCTCTGAAAGGACACTTCTCCCAAAAGGTGACAACAAGCATCAACTGATCTTCCTGATGTGGGCATCTCTACCAACATCTGGCCTGAGACAAGTGATTTCTGGCACCAAATACAATCAGATGTCAAGAAAAACTCTAACTCAGGCATAACCTATGTATCCACACAAGGCTAGAACTGAAATAACTAAAATTGTACCTAATTTACTCCTCTAAGATTATTCATATCCTGTTTTGATTTAACTTACAGCTATGTTAAACTGAAATAGGATACTCATAATCAGAAATGAAAGAGTATATTCGCATACTAAAATAACTAAAGGTGTTAAATTACTTCTAATTTCAGTTATTTCAGTTCCAGACTGTGCATAGACAAGCTCTTCAGAGATGAAGCCATAAAAATACTCTGAATTACACTAGACTGTCTGAAATAAACAGGCAGCAGAGAGATAACTGACTAGAAAAACAAACCCCTGCAAAAAACAAAACCAAAACCTCCAGCTAAGTTCGATTTTTAAATTCACCTCTATTTATGGGATGTGACCCCAGGGATGTTGTCTTTCCTAAAGACAACTTTTTCCTTTTCACAGAAAAAAAAAAGAAGCTGTGCATGGATAATGAAAGGCTTTATTTAATATCTCAATTGCTCCTGCAAATGAAGCACTGCCAAAGGTTTCTGTTACCCCTTTTTCCCCTCCTCAGGGGACAGTGACAACAGCATTTTCAATAGCAAAACAACAGATGAGACTCAGTTAAAGAAAACAAGATAGTTACAATTCTGGTCCCAGGCGTCCAAGTGAATTTCAAAACATTACCAGGAATTATTTGGAGTTTGATTTCTTATTGAATATTGCAAGTCTAAGTCTTCCCTCCCCACCCTGAGCTTGACCTTTAGTCCCTGAATCCATCCGTGCACGCTCTGCTAACAATTAAATCATTCTCAGGGTTATCTAGGTAGATAAACATGGACCAAGCACCAAAATAACATACTAGATGAGGACTGGAACCCTGAGCATGGGGATCAGCTCCAGGAACTCCCCTCTGAGAAAACGTGGATTTGGTGTTTACTCTCAGTACCCAGAAAAGGCATCAGATTCAACATCAAATTGTTTTCCACAAATGTACAAGGAATTGCTGGTTTCCATGAAAATCATTCTTTGCAGACGCTAAACATAAAACCAGTAATAGTCCAGAATGACTATATCACCTGCACACCAGGTGCAGAATTTGACCCATATAACGTGTTACCACGCTATGGAAGGTGCCCTCAAGACAAATTGCATGATGCAGAATACGTGTTTATACGTGACACAGTCACTGCAGTTGAGACCATGGTCCTATTGACCCTCCTACAACAGTAAATGAGTGAAACAAGCTGCCTGCTGCCTACGCTGTTTGAGAGTGTCTGGTGCTCGGTTATCACCTGGCAGTAATTCCAGCTTTATGCTCGAAGGCTGACCAGAAACAAGCAGCTGAAAGTCTGGGCTCCTGCATGCCTCAGTCCCACTGAACTCTGCAAGAGCTGCAGAGATGCACCAGCAACAGAGGGCCTCACCCCAGGTCTGCTGCAGGTTGGGGGCTCTCAGCACAGAGGAGTTCTGGTTGTGCCTAGCACACCTTGCATGGCATCCTTCTCGGCTCAGGCAGCTGCACGCAGCCTCTGGCACACACTCCACATGTCTCATGTGTGCTGCTGGGCCACACAATCCATGTCTTCTTTTTCCACACTGCGTGCAGGTGAAGGAAGGAAATAACACAACCAATGGCAACATTTTGACTTCACCTAATAAAAATAAATCACAGCAGCCTTTCCATCTAAATTAGGGTGCTTATTAGGCTTTGGGATCTTAAAAATTCAAGTTACACTCGTGCAACTCTTGTACCTATAACTACTGCAATTATTGCACATGAAGAATATCAGACAAATCTACGGTGACTGTAAAGTTAAAAAATTACTCCAGTCTGAATTTTTTGCTTCTGTTATCAATAGCTTAATTTATTGCAACTTTGTGACCTTTTTGAAGAAACAATCAAGGATTATAAATAAAAGCAAACACTATTATTGATATGTCAGCATTAGTTCTGATATTATTAACAATAGCCATGAGTGTATAATCCAGCAGAAAAGGGGGCTGAATTTTAATAGACATGTTAACAACATCTGTCAGCATTTATTGCCCTATTGTGACCACGTAAAGAGCCTTATTGGCAGAATGTGTAAGTGAGGAAATCTGCTATGCTGTTGTAGCCTGCCATTCTCCTGAAATATCACTCTGCTCAGGAGAAGTTAAGGTATTCTAATTATAAAAAGAAATAAATAAAAATACAAGAGAAAGACTTCTCCAAGCCACATCACGTGGAAGAGAAACAAGTAAGTTCTGCAGCAAGCCACGATTTTCTTCTCCTCCTTGATTTTTGCATAAGATACTTCTGAAAAGTTTTTATTATAATTAATAAAACTGAAACCCACAGTGAGGAATGCAAGAACATAACAAAGAAATAAAAGCAAACAGAAGAAACAAAACCACCCTCAGAACACAGCAACAAACTACACCTCCTCTCAGCAGCATCCAGAGGGAGGTACCCCATGTCCTCAGGCTCCTCAAGGAGATTTTGCAGAGCCCCAGGATCATCTTTTCTGAACCAGAAAAACAGTTCTTACATCTAACACCAAGAAAGCATGCTCCTTTCTGTCTCTCTCTCCCCCTTTTTAAACTCAGCAGTAATCTTACTGCCATACTGGTAAAAACATCAAGCAGGCTTGTTTCCTGTTTCAATGTTATTCTTGAAGTGGGCTGCAGTAAGAATCTGATTTTCATTGGGCTATTATTATTTGCAGCTGTGTGACCTTTTTAACCCTCTTTTAAAAGTGACATTTCAGCCTTCAACCTCAAGCTGTCTAAATGTTGCAGGGTTTTCAGTCCTCTGATTAACAGAGGAAAAGAACCGATGGGGAGGTGTATACTACAATGTCTCTAATACAGGTCAGTGCACCCATCCTGCCATTTGCACAAGTGAGTAATTACACTCTTCTAAGCAACCTGTTTGTTGAAATTAATTGCCTGGGTGCATGCTTGCAGGACAGGTTTCTGCAGCCTGGTGCGACCAAGGCTGGTTTGAAATTTCCAAAAACAGGTACAGAATACACGGTGGCCAGCGTTAGCAGCTGTATGCAGAGACATGAGCAATAAATGAAGCATCACCTATTTTTGGGGGTCATGGGCACAATGTTTAAAAAGCAAGAGTACACATGGTTACACTGCACTTGTGAATAGCAAAGAACCCTATTGCTGTATGCAGCATTTTAAACTGCTAGTCATGGCTATTCAGCGCAGTGCTATTTATAGATAATTAGAGGGTTATTAGAAATGCTATTAAGACTTGTTGGTTTTGGAAGTGTAATACACACAGGGTTAATGCCTACGGTTGTTCCCAATACATACTTGCTTGAGCAAAGCCAATTTTAAGCAGCATTGTGCTGGAACGGTGCACAGTGGTTTTTGTCAGCATGGGCTTTTCAGTGGAAGCACTTGTTTTCTGAACTAGCATCATGCTTTCCACATGCAGGCATACAGGGCTCATTATCACAGCCCTGCCTGCTTCAGCTGTTACAACGAAGGGTCTGTCAGCATTTCCATTAGAAACCCCCTGGTTTCAGGATTAAAGCATTTCCAAATGGTTCTGGATGCTGGAAAGCAATTTGTGTCTCAAGTCCCTAAGAAGGACTTTAATACAATGCACATTTGAGCTGGGGCTTGAGCCCTCACTGGTACTCTAGTGAAGTTTTTGGGATTGCATTTATGACATTTATGTGTGGAAAAACACTCAGCTTAGTCCTTTACTCATTTATTTTAAAAGAAGAGAGGCCCATAAATCTTCAGGCAGAGCTGAGTGCTCTCAAAAAGCAGTTGATGTGTGAATTGCCTCAACAGCAAGCTGCCTTGCCTTGGTATTTTCCCCATGGCTGGCATCTGTTTAGTCACTAGCCACTGGCATGCTTCAGGATCATTTGCAAATAGAGTATCAAAAAGACTCTTTTTCATGCTTCCAAACATCCCAGTTCTTTTTATTGGACACTTGGTTTACTTATTGCCTGCCTGAACAAAATCCAGTGCTTGGAAGGCTCCCCAGCAGTCCTAAGGTTTTGTCCCTTCTATCTGTTACAGGTATATCCATTCACCCTCAAACCACCTGAGGGAGAAAAGGTTTTGATCCCCCAACTCAGCATTTGTCCACTAAAACCCACTGTTTCTGTTATCAAAGAAAGCCAAACAGCTGCTTCCTGACTTTCTTCTGCTTATGCAGAGCTGCTTTCCTCTCAAGAAAGAGCAGAACTAGGGACAACTGAACTAAACTAATATGGGACAAGGATAGGATATTTCAAAATGGAACAAAAATGAATTTTTTAAAACTCTGGAATTAAGGAAGGGGGGAAGTACAGGGAGAAAGAACCACAAGGGGACTGGGGGCAAGAAGACACCAGTGGAAATGGAAGAGGAAGACAGTGGAAGGACTGCAAATCATTGAGGACTGGGCTGAGGAAGAGGAGGGGAGTAAAAGGACACCACTGTAAAAGAAACTCAAAATAGAAAGCACATGACCTACTGCCTTCCCACGTAGCAGCAGCATGAGCACCCAACACTGTGTATCACCCATGCAAGATTTGGCAGAGGGCACAATTTGTCCTCTACACCAGATGATCAGGATCTCAAGTCTAGTGCATTATCTATGCACAAGTGTAGATAATTACATTTCTTGGACTCCCCACTTCAGTATAGGAAACCCACCACAGATTTACTTGCTATAGTGCAAACGGATTTGCTGTTTTACAGAAATGGCCGTGCAGTTATTAAGCACAGGCCACAAAGACAAAAATGGAAATAGGAGAAGAGAGGTGAAAAGTGACTTTAAAATGAAAACACACGCAAAAAACACCTAGCACTTTTGAAAACAGTTCATGAAAGTTATCTCAGCACAGAAACATTCTATAGGAGAAATAAGATCTTTATAGGGCAAGATGGCTTTTACTTCAACTCTGGAAAAACACTTTGAGGAATTATGTGGTTATTTTGCACGCTGTGATTGGCCAAACAGGGCCAGCCTAACCTGGAAATGGCCCAGGCTTGTAGTTCTGACACTGTCCCCCACTGATGGCATTTGCAGAATAACCCCAATACCTGCTGTCCCTAGTTAAAAGTCTGAAACGACATGAGGGACCAGACTGGAACCTCGCTGACAGTACTGACGTTTGCTTAACAGAACAAGCAGCAACACAAGCTGTACCAAGGCAAGGAAAAGGCTTGCTTCAACTACAACATTTCACACACCATCAGACAGAAACAACACCTGAACCACTTCTACATTTTCCCTACACGCAATTTTTCTTCTTTCCAGTGCTGGAAATTCAACAGCTAATCCAGACCTACGGAAGTAAAACCAGTATCTGTGGACTTACCATGACAACTGTTAGGGAGAACATCATCTGTCTACAGATGGTCAAACAGCATCTGAATGTCAAGTTTATCTGAACACGAACAAATGCTGTCATTGCCCTCTATCATTAAGACATTTAACTGAAGTGCTCATGTTGGAAGACTATGTTAGACTTGAGGGTTTTGAAAGAGAGGAAAGGAGGTAAGGATGGAGAAAAAGAGGGGAGGAGGAAGAGGAGGAAAATGGAGGGGAATGGGGAAAAGCAGGAAAAGGAAAGGAAGGAAGGGGAAGAAGTGAGGGAAGGGAGAAAAAGGAAGGGAGGAAATGAGAAGAAAGGGAAGAAAGAGGAAAGGGAATAAAGGGAGGAAAGGGAATAGAGGGAGGAAAGGGAGGAAAGGATAGGATAAGTTAAAGCAAGATTCAACATGTCAAATGCTTTAAATGCTGTGCTACGAAAGGACCCTCCACTATTTTAAAAGCTTTAACACTGAGGCTTCTTTTACCAGATGCAAGTACTTGGTGATAATATAGTCCTTTTTTCAGTCACTGTCCATCTCACAAATCGTTCTGCTCAAAGGAAGGTGGCAGAACTACAAAACAACTGCAGTAACACAAGTGGCAGGAATCTTGCTTCAAGACCACTAACATCTAGCATTTTAAAGGAAAAACATATTTGCTCTGTTCTTTATGAGCAAGCCTTGGCTTCTCCCTGTATGTGGCAGAGTCCCTTGGGGCAAAGCATGTGCACAAAGAAGTTAAAACCACCATTAGCTGAAATCAATAATTACTACCAAACTCTTGAAAGATTTAAAGGAGAAGATACATGCAGAGAACACCATTCCATGCTCATACAGCCACAAACTACTAATATGGATCTGATAGCACCCACTCTCCCTCATTACTAATTTTTAGTTGGTTTCACACTGAAAAACACTTCAGCGTGATATTTGATTACCTACAAAGTTGCTAATAATATAAGAATGTTCTGCTTATAATTGCATTTACAGATATTTTCCAGGCAAAGGGATAAAAAAGAATGGAAAATGCTTAGCCTGTCAGAAAGTCTGCCCCAATTTTCATTCATCTTTGAAAGGTTACCAATATTAAGTGAGGTGGGTAGTCTGTCTTCTAAAAATCGCTTCACAAACACAGCCCAATTCCCGGAGCTATAGCAATCACTGTGCTTCATGTCCGTGGTTCCTATGCCAAGAGGATTATCGTGGGTGTATGAAAGAAAAACAAAGAGTCTTCAGATCAACCTCACAAGTTAAGATGGGTCACTATGCCTATTGCTATGAAAAAACAAAACAAAACAAAACAAAACAAAAAAAAACCAAACCCCTACTTCAAGGAAAAAAATCAAGCATTATGCAGTGGAGATCTCCAGGAAGCCTGCAAAGGGCAGAAAAGGCAACTGCAGCTGTGGAGAGAGATGAAGCCCATGAAGCAGAGGGTGTCAGTGATGAACTCCCAGTAACATCTGGCAAATAACCTAATCTTTTGGGACTTTCCAATGCTGGCAGATAAGTGTGTTGTCCGTCCCTTCAAAGGCTGACCTCATTTCTATCCTTGGGTTAATGGCATGCAAAGCTCTCTGCTACACTTACTTTTTCACTCTTCCCACTGCCCCAAACAGTTATTATTAAACACCAAACAACTTTGCTATTGTTGTAGTTTGCATACAATTTAATTAAGCGTTTTCCCTCCAGGAATAATATTGACTGAAGGTTTTGTAGGGTTGTTTTTGGTTTTAAGTGTACTGTAACTGCAGTATGCTAATTGCTTTGGTTTACGATACACAAATAGATAAAAGAATTCACCTAACTTTGCATGCAAATAAACACTTGGATTTCCAAAGGGAAGGAAGAAAAAAAAAAAGCATAAAAGATATCCTGGGGGAAACAACAACACAAAGCTGCTTAGCTGACTTTCATACCAGAAGCAGTTAGGGGCTTTAAGACAAGCTTTGAAAATTCTGCCAGCCCAAATTTTCCTTCCATATTTTATTATATAAAATAATCCCTAAACCAGAACTCTGAAAACAAACTTAAACATTTTATGGATAAAACTATGCAATTCTGTATGTTTAAAATAATTTTAAACTAAGACCAATCTCACTTTTTACTTTTTTTTTTTTGCTTTATAGTCTCACTTTTTACTTTTTCTTTTTGGTTTATAGTTAACATACAAGACAGTTTAAGATTTTCATTACATAGAAAAATGAGGCTATTAATAAATCAGCTACAAACCATTAATTATTAACTTTCACCAATTTTTAATTGCCATTTTTAAAGATTTTTTTTTTAGTTGGGGAACTTCTCTTTCTGCAAAATGACCAAAAAAAAAAAAAAAAAAACTGACTCAAACTTTCAATGTTCACTGTTCTTAGTTACAAGATAAAATCCTCTGGAGTAACAAATCTCTGCTGAGAACATGAGCAGCCCACAGGTCCCCTCAGGCAGTACTCAGCACTAGAGAGTTTTAGATGCTAAAAATCAAAAACTGTTTTTTTCAGCCCTGAAAAATCAAGGGCAGGCTGATTTGCAACACTTCAAACTTCGTACATGTGAAGATGCTGGCATCTTCAAGTACACACACTTTATCTTCAGACACGTTTCTCACCAGTCATATAACTAGTTTTAATAACAGCAATGTAACAACTTATTTCAGGTAAGTTTCATTTGGATTTAGGCTTATCCATATATTTCTAGGAAAACAAAGATGGAATCATGTTGCCATTGAAATACCTTCATAAAAATAAGAGGGTCTGAGGTCTGAGACTGGGTTAAAAAGCTGCCTCCAAATCATCCATTGCATTGAATACAGCACAACATATTTAGACTTTGAAAGGGCAGTACACAAGTAAAGCGGTAAGCAAGGATTTGCTTGAACTAATAACCCCAAAAAACACATACACTCAAAGAAGCTGCAGACATTAAAGCAAGAGTTTATATTTTCATAGAATCATAGGATCTTTTGAGTCCAAAAGTACCCCTAAAGGTCATTCAGTCCAAACCCCTGCAATAAAGTCAGGACATCTTCTACTAGACCAGCTTGCTCGGAGCCCTGTCCAGCCTGACCTTGAATGTTTCCAGGGCTGGGGCATTCACCACCTCTCTGGGAAACCTACTCCAGTATTTATTCACCCTCATCATAAAAAAATTCTTCCTCTACTCTAGATCAATCCTTCTCTAGTTTGAAACCATTAACCCTTGTCCTATTGCAACAGCCCCTGCTAAAAAGGTTGTCCCCAAAAGTTGAGGCCCACTTACACATTACAACCAGCTCCTTGTGGAGGTTGTTTGTGAGATCAGAGTCTTCTATCTTATCAAAAGAGTTAAAATGTGAACTAGAAGAATAATTCACAATAGTTAATGAAAGCCTTTTGGGGGAGGCAGGGCAGGTATTTTAGGCTCAGTCTTCTGAAGTGCCTGAGCGCCATCAGCAGTCACAGGACACTGTCCCATGCAGATGTCACCAACAAACAGTGCCGTGCTGCACGCACAGCTGCTGCCAAGGCTCTGAAATCAGCCACTACCAAGGCCCAGCACCAAAAACACCAGGAGCAGCAAGCAATGCGCTGGGCTGGCAGGCTCAGCAGCGAAGCCCCTCTTCCCCTATCATGACACAGGCCAGTGGCAGAGTCCCCCACAACACCTCCTTCCAGCACTGGAGAAAAGGCTGAGGACCTTCTGCCCCAGCAATTCAGGTTCCTGACTTGGAAACAGAACAGAATGGCCCACAAACTGCTTGGCAGACATCCAAAACAAAACAAAAAGCCCAAACCATTTTGTGCTGCTCCCCTCACCCTCCTGCAGACCCCCCAGCTAGGCTCTGGCTTCCTGTCTGCCCTGGATGTGTCTGCAACCTCTTGGGTCAAGCTTCTCAACCATTAAAGGTCTGGGCCCAGGAGACAGGCTAACTTTGATAGGAAGCCAACACAGGTCTTCAAAGGCTTTTTTGTAAATAAAAGGATTTTTTTGAGAACAGAAGTGGTGATCCCTCTCCTCTCCTCTCCTCTCCTCTCCTCTCCTCTCCTCTCGTGAGAATGCTCCAGAAGCAACTTCAGAAGGGTTGGAGGTGCCACTAACAATGCTCTGCAAATACATTTGCTGCATGTGAGACAAAAAAGTCTGTCTCCCTCTCCATACCCAGAAGAGCAGCTCAAACATCAGCATCTCCGAGGAGCTCCAGGATAGGCAGAGACATGCCTACACCCATGCCTGGGGCTGCCCTGGGTGCCCTGTTCCCTGGCTGGGGAGGTGGGATGGATCCTATCTTGTCAGACCTCAAGCACTACCTCGGGGAATGAGAGATTTGGAATACAGAAGGGACAGAAGTGCAGCTATTGCTCCACTGCCACTTGACAAGAAGGGGACATCTGACATGGGCTGCCACTCTGCTCTTGACTAATAGAGGGACTGCAAAGCAAACTGCTACCAGTGGTCGGGCAGGAGGATGAGTCTGCCTCCCAGAATCAGCTGAAACAGCACCCATGGCAAATGCCCATGCAAACTATGGGAGACTCTCCCAGGAGCAGAGAGAGTTCTGCACTCCAGGAGTGACAGTGCTTGTCTGTGTGCACAAGTCTGGGGGGTAGGTGTGCAAAGAGACCTTTCCTATCATCCTACAGAGATGCAAGTACCCCTTGGGAATTTAAGTCTCCAGAACTTCTCAGAAGACTGCTGTATCACATTCAGCCTTTCTGGGCCGCGGATTATTGCCTCGGTGAAGGAGGCAATACATCAAAATGAAGCAATTCCTAATCAGTGACTAGCCACAAATTTCTGGCAGTGACCAATCCATAACTGCAAACAAGAACCTTAAAAACTGGCAAGTATGAAAAAACCACTACTTCTCCTAAAAAGAAGGAGGCAAAGCGAGGGATAATTCTCTGTAGGCTGTACATTCACAACCTGTGAACTACTCACAGCAACTTATAACAAACTGCACGTGTAAAGCGGTGAAATTCAGACATCTCTAAAAACCACAGATTTGTAACTTGTGCTTATGTAAATACACAGCTTTCAAGCCTCAGCCATCCTGGCCATAGCTCTTCTGGGAAAAACAAAAAAATCTTGGCTAAGATTTTCAAGAGCCAAGCAGTGATACTGAGTGCTTCCAGTTTTCATATGTCCAATCAGAAATTCTTTAAAAGGCTTCATTTTCAACTCCTGCTGCAAGCACCTTCTTCCAATCATATCCCTTTAGGGAATATTTATCTTTTAAAGTAAGCAAATACAGAAAAGTCAGACACATACACATTATTTTGTTCATTCTTCCTCTCAGTAGTCTCTCTAACATAAAGAGGTAATACTATGCCAAAATTATAGACAAGAGGCTAAAGAACACACTTTTTAAGACTGATTTTAATTCTTTTTAACAGAGCTGAAAGATGCTCACAATCACAATTAACTGCAAGGAGCTTTAAATATATTTAATCTGTAGTTTCATCTAGAAGATTCTAGCTTACATGATCTATCCCAATTCATGCAAAGTTGGTGGCAAAGTCAGGAAATAAATACATATATATTTATAGTTACAACGTGCTGATTAACTACAAGATCATTATTTTGGGAATGGACTGCATAGACTGATCTGGCTTTTTACATTTTTAATTAATATAATTTATCTCATTTTGAACTAGGGTGCAGAGAGCTTTGACTAACGAATACTTTGTATGAGAACTTAAAATAGAACTTTTAAAAAACTTTAAAAGCTATTTCAACATATAATTGCCTCAGTTTCTATAAAGAGAATTTAATATATAAGCTGTTTTGAAGGTCTAACAAGTATATGAATACATAATTCCTTTTCCCTTCCTTGCAAGAACAGAAAGTCACTGAGATTTGTACCAGGACAGTGAAAAACATAGACTCACTTAGAAAGTAATCCAAATGTAAGCATTCACATTCCCTAATAATATAGAGACCATAATCCATTACACAGAAAAAGCAAAGAGCATACAGAATCACTAAGCCTACTGCCATTTATATGTCTGTAAAGGGAACATGCTATGGATGTCTTCTACCAGCTGCCCAGAACTATGTATACATCATAGTGCCTATGCTACAGAGGCAACATAATCAGAAAATAAAGGCACAATTGAGGTGGCAGAATCCCAGTGAAGGCAGATTTCACAGGGTAGTAATATCAGTGACTGGCTCCAATAAAGGGATTACAAATGTGGGCTTCGGTATCTGGAAAGGCAGTGCCCTTCTTGAAAGACACATTGATCCTAAGCGCTTGGCAGATCCTCTTGGTGCATCAGCTGCCTCCAGTCAGTCACCTGAGGAAGCAGGAGTTTTCTCAGAAAGCCATATTATTGCAGAATACTCCTTTCCAAGCATATGCTAATGATAGGAAGGCCATTAAGTCTACATACTGTAGTTGCCAAAACCTTGTGTGACATAGTATCCAATATTTTTATAGGTAAAGTTAGGTTTTCTTCAAAGAAAGAGCTATTTTTATGGACAGCTACAGATACTGACTAATGCTTTTGCATTCATCAATGCCACAAATAGCTTTTTGAATATTAATACTGCCTTTCAAGACAGTAAAAGGCAGTTATAAATAGGTGCTATTATCTTCTCCTGTGTCAAAACAGGCAAAATAATGTTTTATACATATTTTGGTTGGATCATCCAAATAATATGAATCTTTGCATAATTCTGCAAAATAAAATATATTTGGGGAACATCAAGAACTAAAGAGATTGTTATGAATTTCCTTCCAAGCACTACCATCCTCTGGCAGACTCATACACTACAATTCCCTCCTTCTCCCTCACGTTCTCCTTCCTCAAGCACTGCCTTGGTCTGAAGTGAAAAAGCCTCTGATCTTGGATCATTCATTTTGCATTTACATACATAACAGTTTATTTTATGTGGTTTTTGTATTACATCATAGCATGCATTTGCCTGTAGTACACAGTGTGTTATGAACCTTTTGTTCTTACAGTGTATAGAAAAAATAAGGTCCTTCTCCAAAACCTCTCGAACTTTCTTGGCTGGGCTGTAGACTTTAAAAGTTGTCCTTTATGTAGGCAATGGTAAGAAAAGAAGCAGCAAAACATCTCCACTCATGTAAAAACATCTGGGCTAACTAACCAATCTAAGATACATGGGTCTCTTCTGGTATCACTTCACAAATAACAAAAAACATATGTGGAGATACAGGCTGCATCTTCTACTTGAAGTTAACCTGAAAAAATTCCACTGAGTTTTATCTAAGCTCTAACAAACATAAAAGAGCAAAGATCAATACATTGAAAGCTTGTTTCATTTCAATCGTTTATGAGAAGTATTCACAGGTTGTCTTGCTTCCTAAGTAGTCTTTAAGTAGACTCTAAATTTTTCTTTCTAAATTTCAATCTTAGGTACAAGGACTGAAATGAATCGCTTTAGCAAGTAAGAATCAGAACAAAAGAAAAAAAAAATCGGTCATTTTGGTCCCTTATACTAACAAGAAACTAAAGGAAAGTAGTTCATTTTTTAAGAAAGTACTTGCTGTCTTCTTGTCTTTCTCTGGCAATCTCATTCCCATTCTCATATTTACTAATGAGAAAGAAAAGTGAAAAGAAGCTGAAGCCACAGTGAAAACAATATTTGGGGGAAGGTGTTTGTGTCAGAGTTCAGGGCAGAATTCTGGAATTTTTTGGGTTTCATGCTCAATGCCACTTTTAGGGAATTTTATAGTTCCAGGTCAGCTCTTCTGTTCATGCACAAGTTGAGACTGACAATGAAATCCATTTTGCAGGAGTTGAAAGGACACTACTGAGGCCATCACAACTTCCAAATGGAGAACATGGGACCCAAACAGTCCAAACTCATTTCAAGAGAGGTCAGGTTCATTTCACTATGACTCCTTATTTGGGAAGCACGGAGGAGAAAGCAAAGAAAATAAGACTGCATATATGTTGGGAAAGACCCTTTCTTCCCTTCATCCCTTCTCACAAAGCCTGTATAGCTTGTGCTTTTTGATGAAAGGCTTTAATTGTGTGATTAATCATATTTGGTAAAACAGTTATTTCTAATTTAAATCAAATCCCGTTTGAAGGCTTTACCATATCAGTTCTGCCTGCAGATCTACCGTAAGAGAGTCTGGGTAGCAAGACTAGTTCAGGCACTCAGTAATAGAGCAGGAATGTGCAAATGCATATCCACTATGGACTGATTTTACAGTAACTTTTAAAGCAGCGTGGCTACAATATTGCAAGACTACTCATTTTGGTGTGTGAAAATCCCTTTGGTGTTTTCCAGCTAATAAGGA
>VZTN01000482.1:52588-97705 GCA_013400515.1 Erpornis zantholeuca
AGCCGGGGGAAACCGGTCTCCCGGCCGTGCCGAGCTCCGGCAGGCGCGGAGCCTCTGCTGAGCGGCAGCCGCAGGGGAGGCCCGCGCTCAGACGGGACTCGGGTCCTGCAGCCCCGAACTCTTTCGGCTTTTCTTGTTTGCTTGAGTTTTTTTAACTAGAAAGTGTCTAAGAAGTAACGCGGTGTCCGAGAAGGGAGAGCTGCGTCCCGAGCTGCAGCCTTGGGAGGCTGCGCCGCTGTCCACCTGCCCAGGTGTGCTCGGTCCACGCGTGTCCGCCTGGCAGGGTTTGATGCCCCGGCGGAACCAGTGGCGCTGGAGCGGAGCAGTCGCAAAGAATTTTAACTGATATAATCGAATGTCTCACTGCTTTTTCAACATTTAAACATTCTGCATCTAGTTGGCAGTGTCTTGTGTGTCGTCGTCTGGGACGATTACCCGTGACACAGTTATTGTTCCACCCTGTAACTACTTCAGTGCCTAATGCTCCTCAGCAGTGCCTCTAGCACCTGGGTCTGGAGGTTCCTTTGGCACCTAACTCCACACTGCAGTTATCCGGGAGGTATTCATATCAAAGATACACATGATTGAACTGGATTTAGCAGCTGATTCATGCCAGGAGGTATGACTTAATTCTGATGCAGTGTTTTAGCACCTAAGCCTGGAATGTCTTATGAGGAAACCTTAGTGTTTTGAGGGTCTCAGAATCTGCAATGGCTTGCTCAGTTCGTTTTTTCTCTGATACTCCATTAACAGAGGAGGGAGTAATACAACATGGACTGCCAAAATCGGGAACTACTTTACAAATGGCAATAATACAGCACTTTACTCCTAATAATACCATTCTTTCACAGGTTTATATTAGGCTGTCTAATTATCATCTTCAGCTTTTAACAATTCACTGGCACTTTATGCAGGATTTAAGCGGATCCTATCAGTGACTGATGATAGGTTTTGAACTCATTTAACTCCTTAGGATAAAGCTCAATGACGCTGTCACTGTAAGCCTTCGTTTTGTCAGGTATTATCTTTGGAAATTGCATATCGAGTGCAAAGTGCCTTACCTCTAAACGTCCTGGAATTATAAACTGCACATATGACTAAATTAATAATTGCAGTTATTTTTGTCTCACGGGAAGGGTTTTAGCATACACAAACACAGCAGTTTTTAAGGCCATGACAAAAAGATTTAAGTGCAGGAAACAGCTCTGCGTCTCTCATTGAGATTTCATTGTACAATTTTTGTACTCACACTTCTCACAGACATGCAGCGGTGACTGTAGCTGATCCATGGTTTTCCTGGGCTTGCAGTGGGGTTTTTCTCCAGTTTTCTCAATAAGACCCAACTGTAAATGGCAATGGAGAATTTGGATGCCAGTCAAGGATAACAGGGCCCAAATCTGAGGTGTAGCATACTCAGTTGTGGCAAATTTGACATAGATAGAAGGAAACAAAGCGCTAGCTGAAGTATTTGCCATAGTTTATGAATGTAGAGGTGATGCTTTCTTATGAATGATACTGTAGACCCCATGTGACTTGTACACAGGTTATGATGGGGAAAGAATTTGGTCTTCTTTGGGCATTCACTGTACTTTAACTTAATATTTTTGTTTGCAGCTCCTGACTTGAACATTTTGCATGTCCTTCTGCCTTGCACAGGGTGTCATGCAAAAAAAGATCCTAAAAGCAAGATGAACAGAACCACCACTTTGTTCGGATCAACAGCTTTACCTGCCACATACATTTTTGGGCAGGTCCCTACCAGAGAGAGGCAGGCAGCTTGTGGTAGCAGTTTGTGTGTATCTGCCCCTTGGAGGATGGTGAGAAATGCTTTGATAGGTGGTTACCTTGGTTTTTGCTGACAGAAGAGCAGAGAGGTTTTGGGTTCCTGATATGAGTCTCAGGGCCTGAGGAAAGACTCTTGAAATGAGCTGTAGTCCTTGGGGGGGAGAATGAGTGCAGAATAATGTCAACGGTTCCTCTGAGGTTGAAATCTGCTGCAACATGTGTCACGTATTATAGCTGTCCCCCATGCCCAACTTCTGCTTCACTTCTGCCAGCTTCTGATTCTGTTGCTCTCCTCCCTCTTCCAGCTCTTTACTTCTCTATTTCCATTTTTCTTTTGCTTGTTACAAACCTTCTCTCTGTCGTAAGGCAACCACTCTGATCTCTGAATGGGGATGTGAAAAGGAGCACTGAGATGCAGTTTTGTTTTGTTCTATGCTCACTTCAGTCCCTGGCGGATGAGCAGGTCACAGAGAGGAAAATGTGTCGATGCCTTCAGCGTGAGGACACTGAGCAGAGAAAGGACGTTGAGAAAATGTAATTGCCAAGTTCTTTCCTGATTTAAACTGTGGAATGTTGGGAGTACAAGAGGTGCTCCTCTGCCTGCAAAGTTGCTGCTTTCAAGTTGAGCTGATGTCTGCTTGTATGCTGCCACCGTGAAGAACATCTTTTTTAATATGAACTCCTCTAAAGGTGGTTTGAATTAGCATATTCCACTCAGCAAATGAGGAATGTATGCAGAGTCAGTTACCACGGCTCAGCTGACAAGCCGTAACTTGAGAACATGCTCTATACAGGGGACAAATTTGAACAAATCTTAGAGGCTAATCAAAGACACCTCCTGGAACAGCAAAATGATCATCCTGCAGAACTTCAGGTTCCTGTTCCAAAAGCACTATATGTTCCAAAAAAAAAAAAAAAACCAAAAAAAAAAACCAAACCAAACGAACAAAAACCACCAAGTTATGAGATATGGGTTGATGTCAGGCAAGGAAACTTCCTTTTTATGGAATATTGCTTCAGGAGTGATTGAATTTTGGAACCAGCTTTCCAAAATACTCCTGCCTAGGGCAGGAGAACTCCATCTTAAATTATTCAAAACTTGGCAATGTTTTTAAGAGATTGAAGAAACTTGTAATGAAAAGTACCGAGCAATCAACTCCATGAGGCACTACCTGTTTTTTTCATAAACTAATTTAAAGGTACAAAGGTAATTTAAAGGTACAAATGCTGCTTTTCTATTTTTATACACAGGCTTTTATAAAGCTGCTTTCTTCTGGTGGCAAAATACCTACTTAAATACTTTTCTGTATTACACATTCTAACAAATGTTTACCGTATAGGTCTTTTTCAGTTTTAGTCTGTAAGTATAAAACCTCAAAAGAACACACTCTTGTACAACAGTATCTTGATTGGTATGAAAACTACTCAGATATTTGGAGTTATATGAATTAGAATGACATTTTGTTTGACTGGTAGTAAATGACAGTAGTGCTACTTCAGCAGACACCTGAAATCTTTGTCATATCATTAAAATCATTGGGAAGTAAAGATATTAAAATAATTATAGGAGTTTTGTATGTCAAATATCAGTCTCAGCAAGTCACTATTGCTGTCACACAAAATGAATATTTACTGCTGGTGGAGTTGAATATTTTACATACCCATTCTTCCTATAACATCATTAACCACATGTTTAACTAAGCTGCTGCAGTGTTCAGTGTTACTCTCAGATCTGACACTTGCAATTATCTTGTTACGAGTACTTTTCAGCAATATCTTTTAGTCTAATCGAACAGTAATTTATTCACCTCCTTAGCTGCTACTAAAACTTCAGCTCTCCCCATTTATCATGTGAAACTATCCACAAAAAAGAAGTAATTCAGCACTAGTCACAGAGAAGTGAAGCCTTAGAAATAAAATGATAAGGGGAAAAATTGATTTCTAGATCTTAACATATTCTTTAATCCATGGTGATAGTAAAATGCATTTTAAAAGGGGGGGAAATTATGCTATTTAATGTATAATAATCCTAGTGATATCCTGAGCAAATGTAATTATGATGTTTTTATGAAATGCTTGATTTCTTAATTATTACATCTTTGTTCAGACCTCACCTATCCTTATTTTAGTAACAGACTGAACAGGATATCAGCAAAGGGAACCAAGTATTCTCTATGGTTTCATGAGTTCACTAGGAAGTACCAGATTAGTCTTAAAGCTGTGACAGAAAATTGTGAATAAGTAGAGTTAACCAGAAGTTAAGTAGTATCTGATTTTTTTTTTTTAAAGTTCTGTGAGCTGAAATGTAAATGGTAAGCAGTGTTCCTGTTCCACTGTATCATTTCTCGAGTGGACTAGAGAGGAAAGGAAGTGTGATACATCACAGGGATGTGAAACAGTCCTGTGAGATGCCAAGCAAGTCACGTCTGCATTTCTGTGCTCTATGTACATCTCCTCACCCATTCTTCTGATGGTCTCAGTTTTTCTTCATGACATTCATGTCTTAAGCAAGTGACGTAAAATAGAGAGCCAGGTCTCAGCAGGAGTACAGGCAAAGCAAGAAAATGTTTTGCAAGGGAAGGTTTCTACATATATCTGTAATATGGATTTACATTTAGTCCCATAACAGTACTGATTCCCACAGTTCTATGCCTTGTGGAAATAAAGATGCCCAGCAGTACCTCCTGATTTGTACAAGACTATGTGAGCACTGAAAATGGATATAACAGGGGATTCGTGTTCTCTTTGATAGAGTTTATCTGCAAAGGTGAAGTTGGATGAGCCAAGCAGGAGGTGTCTGTGTTTTGCCTCATCTATGCTGCAGAAGCCACGGCCCAGAAAGTTTCCATTTCTTTTCCTCGTCCTGGAAGGCTGCTTGTGGAGTATCGAATCACTTAACACCAAACAACCCTGTCTGAACTAAACTGCTGAGTGTCTGTAGGACAAAATCAATGTGTGTTACTACTGAGAAGCCACAGAGCTAGCTGGTGGAAGGAGAGATCCTGTGTGACTTCTTTTGTATTTATTTTACCTTTTCTAATGCTGTGCTCGTTGGAATATTCCTTCTAATAATTTGTTTAAATGTGCACGATATGGAAGACTGATTTGATAAACAATTTTTAGGTACTGTTGCTCCAGTTAGACACAGAGAGAGGTTTAGATAGACTTTTGACCTCTGACTGGATTTTAGTTGGTTTCTGCATATATCTGTAATATGGATTTACATGGGAGCACATTCAGTCCCATAACAATACTAATTGCTGCAGTTCTATGCCTGTTTATTGGGTTGTTGTTTTTTAAGTTGGTGGTTTGTTTTAGCTGGTGGGTTGTTGAATTTTTAGTCTTAGAATAGAACGAGGGGAAAAAAAAGAGTTGAAAGATATGACATCTTTGTTTCTGAGAGCCTAATTTAGAAACCATATTTAAACAAGAAGGAAAAAATACAAACTCTAATCTGTCTCATTTGGTCACACTTCTGATTATTAATGATTATCTCTGATTATTA
This sequence comes from Erpornis zantholeuca, assembly GCA_013400515.1. Taxonomy (NCBI): domain Eukaryota; kingdom Metazoa; phylum Chordata; class Aves; order Passeriformes; family Timaliidae; genus Erpornis; species Erpornis zantholeuca. The sequence continues at coordinate 57,879 of VZTN01000482.1, forward strand.
ATGGACTCAAATAACATTACAGCTATATTTTCAGATAAAAATCATGGAGTCATGTGGCAAAAAGATCTTACAGATATTTTAAGGATAATTTTTTTTTCAACAAACCCTCTTCTATTGGTTCTCTTCTTGGGATTGTCATGAATGTCAGAAATACAAAGGTATTCCTCCTCCTTTAAATATGCTGTAAAGATGTCTCAATCACACCTTCACATTACACACTTCATGAGTTTTGTTGCTTGAAACAGAATGAGGGAAAATATTTTGCATGAGAATGGGCAGGTACTCAGTGGAAGCAGTGTGGACTGCCAGGGGCTCATTTTCTAGCCCACAGGTGAGGGCCAAAGAGGGGTTGTAATGGAGATTCCCACAATTTGTGGATTCACAACCCCTCTTCCAGTTCTCTTCATTGTCTGCTTAGATTGGCTTTGTGCAGGGAGAGTCAAAATTCTGCCTTATTTTCTAGCTGAAAAGCTGAGAAAGAGATGACAAGGGATAATCCCAGAAGTTCCCATGTAATTGCAAAATTTGTGATTGTGATATTGCAACAGGAGAAGTAAAGTGTTTGCTGCCACGCAGAACTGCCAGCATTCCACACAAACAACAGTCAGGGAAGTCGATAATGATTTTTAGCATGATTTGGCTTAGACACATGTAAATAACCACCCTATCAGGAAGAAATCAAATGCCATGGTGATCCAAGGACTAAAAAACCGTTTTTTCAAGAGGAAAGCTACTAAAACTCACATTAAGTAAAACAAAAATCAGTTTGCACTACTAAACCTCATCTGCCACTAAGAACTTACATAATATACTGCTGACATCATGACTATCTAAATTACATGGTACTTTCACATGTGACTTAGAGATTATATTACTAGCGTATGAAAAAAAAAAATTAAACTTGCAATTTTTTAATTTAGGATGAACTACTGTGGTATGTGTTACAAAATTAGCTACACATTCCAAAACAACGACAGCAGGTTTACTTTTTATCGCTTTTACCCCAACAGGTGCAAAAACATTCGTTTAGCCAAAATCGCATAGATGCACAAAACCTTTTTTAGAAAGGCTACAGATTTGCTTTCATTCTTGTTACACAAAATATGTCCTGGATTTTATTTTAGCTGATGTGTTTTGCTGATGAAACTCCATGGGTGAAATCCTGGCTTCACCGAAGTTAATAGGAAAACTCCCATGGATTCAGTTGGGCCAACATTTCAACCCATGTCTGTAATTAATTATTAAAATGTAAGAGGTTCCAATGTATGACTACATTGGAAAAAAATTACAGCAAAATACTTTGAGTAGTTTGCAAATATTTTGGAGACTTGAGACTCAGGCAGTAATGCCTCTCCTAGTTACTCCAAGAGAAAACATTTACATAACTTTTATTCATATGTAGGTGAGTCCCAGATTGGATTTTTGAAACATGTTTGATACTTGGTATTAAAAAATACATCAATTTTGACTTAATCTCCTTCTGAATGACTCACTTTTTAATGATGCAAGTTTCTTTTGCACATTTTCTTCTTTGGTTAAAAGGGAGAAGCATTCAAATATCTTCACTTTTGAAATTGAGACAGTCATTAATCTTAGATGGCAATGCAAGAAAATAAGATAAAAATTTTTGCAGGTCATTTATGTTATTTTAAAATGCATTAATTTTGTCTCTATCTTCAGCATAGTAGTGTGAAAAAGAAGAAATGACATATGAAAGCAACAGAAATTTGAGAAGTAGGGCAAAAGACACAGTGAACATTTTGGACCTGATTTCCCCTTCTCCTTTCCTGCCTCTCACAGATCAAGCAACACACTGTATATGACAGTTACATTTGCAATGCAATACTCCAGACAAACAAATTTTTAAAGTCTTCTAAAATACAAGGTACATGAAATGCAGTGGAATTTTCAAGGAGGGGTTTTTCTTACATATTACACAAAGCATAAATAAGACACTTATTCAGACATAGCTGAACTTTAGCTAATAGCAGCATTAGCCACCAAATTAACAATAAGAAGAAAGAGAAGAAATTGAAATTCAGACTTACCTGATGTTGAATGAGGCAGTAAATTAATTCCTTCCGTTGAAAATTATATATTTCATTTGTTAGAATAAGAACAAAAGTAAATCCATGGAATATTTATCAGCATAAAAGTCTCACAAGGCCCTGTCAATAAATTTCAAGGAAACATGGATGGGTGGGGTTGTCTATATGAGCAAATAGCAGAGAAGCATTGAAATCAAATATCTTCCCTCTAGCTCAAAAAAAAAATCCCACTTAACTTCAATCTTACCTTAATAACCACCATACAAACCAGGAAGACAGTACCCACTATCACCACTTGTATAGCTGGAGTGGACATATCCAAGCTTGAAAGAAATCAGAATGTGAAATAAAACAGCTTTTCATATTGTCTGCTGCTAGAAAAGATGAATGCACTTATATATCCAGGATGGATCATCCAACTCCTTTAAGAGAACAGCACCACTAAAAATCATTCAGCTATAGCAAGGTTTACTATAAATGCCTTTTCAAAATAAAGGTGCATCATGGAAGAAGGGAGGGCTTGCTTTTCTGAAGCTGTACTCCTAAAGGGTTTCAAGTATTGTTTCAGTAGCAAAGATAAATAGCTAATGTCAGGAAAGAAAAACCACATAACCCTTGCCAGAAGATCCGATGACACTCAGCTCAAGGTAGCATGAAATAAACAGTGCTGTAAAGATCACAGGGCTAGGAGGGAAATCAAATGGCCAGACAGCAATAGAGCTGGTTTTCTTTAGCAAAAATACCTAGGAAAAAAAAAAGAAATGATAACAGCTTATTTGTGTGCAGGAGAGTAGAATAAAAGAACACAATTACAACTGATTGAGACATCAATTTGTTGGTGGAAAGCCCTAAGAGATGGCAAAGAGCCTGCTGGAAGTGCAAGGGAAAGGACCTTTGCTGAAATCCTAGATGTGCTGATTGTCATACAAGTTTTACTCTGAATAGCTGACTCGGTGTTTACATCCCAGTTTTTTCCCACGGGGGAGGACATATGGGGAGCAGCAGGTAAGGCAATCAGAGACAATGAAGAAGTGTTGTGAGTTACTAAAATACATGCACAGAAAAATGCTGAGCCTATCCATGCCTCAGGAATGAAATAACAAAGAGAAAGTTTGTCTAGAACTCTGCTGGTGCTGAGTATTTCTAGAAGAGTAACTTTGAAACAGGGAGCCAAGCACTTCCTAAGGAGTTTAATTTCTTTTGGAATCGTTGGTCTTGCAAGTGGAGCAGAAAATAGCCAGGCAAAGTATGAGGTGTAGTATGTGGGGAGATCTTCAGGGAATCAGAGAAGGAATAAACTGATCAGAGCTAATAGGGATATTATTAGATACTTGGCCATACCAAAGTCAACCTTCTTTAAAGGCAGAAAATTCTAGCATCTAATTATATTCTTGTTTACCATATAGAGAAACACCTGATGATTTTCACTCTGTAACTGGGAACTTGTTTCAGTGTATATTAGCCCTGGTTTATAATCCATGGGAGCATGTTTAGAAAGTTATATAGAAATGAGACAAAATACACTAAGTTGTTCAATTTCAAGTGATAAATTTAAAGAGTTTTAATATGAAGGAAAACATATTGAATTTTTTTGTTCTAAAATATCCCTTAAAAACTACTATCTCATCCTTCAGATTTTTTTTTGTTTTAAACATGTGGTAGTTTTTAAAGGTGTCTATAGACTGTACCTGCACAGACACAGCCTCTATGGGGTAATGCAAACTCTGAGCCAAGCCTACAATCAGAGATATTAACACAACTGATTACACTGATGGAGTGAAGCCACTATTTTTATCTTACCTGAGATAAGGCAGACAGGATAAATTGCTGTTCAAAAGGCAAGGTATAAATTAAAAAAAAAAATACAAGGAAAAAAAGAATTAAAGAAACAGTTTACTTTAAAGGTACAGTGGAACTAAAGACTAAAGATGGGGGGAATTTATATTAGTCATATTTTCTGTCCCTACAGTGGTCCAGAAGGACACAATGGGAGGGAGAGTGAACACCTCCATCAGAGCTGGGAGCTGCAGAGCCAGCTGAGGCTGCACAGCTGTACATGGAGCTGCCTGTGGCCTAGGGAACCATGGCCAAACCAGCTTCCATCAAACCAATTAATAAAAACTTTTTATCCCCTTATGCTACAGAACAACAAAGACATATTTTTCCAAAGACTCCCAAGAACAGCTCCTCAGCACCATTTTTGCCCTTGTGGCTGGCGCTCCAACACCTTCAGGTGCCTCATCCTGCAGGGACACACCACCAAAGACTGGCAGCCATTCAGAATTAAAATGTGGGAGCTGAAAGATTTTTGACCAAAAATTGCTTTCATTTATCTTTGGTGCCTTCCCATGTGGTGAGCATTAGCCAATGTGTGTGTCTAGAGACCAAGAGCCAGGTCTGGTTGCTGCTGGGTTTTGTCACAAGGGCTGTGTTTAACCAGGATGGATCCTGTGATTTCAAGACACATTTCTCTTCCTGTTGTTTCAGACTTGTGAGACTCTGGAGCAGAACTCAAGATTTCTACCTCTACCATATCTGAGACTGAAGATGAAAACACTCATAAGTTTGTGTGGGCATCCCTGCACAAAGCCAACAGTAACCCCTGTGATACACAGATTGCTGGGATCCCTTGCTGCTGCCAAATTTAAAGTTTTAAAGCAAATTTCTGGCTCCCCTGAAAAGAGCAGTAAAAATTCTAGTGATTTGGATGGGGGATAAGGCTTCCCCCATGAGCCTTAGTATGGTAATATACACTGACCCACCCTAACTGCTGACTTCAAGCACACAAACCTGCAACAACAGTCTCTGATAGAGTGACAAAAGGCAGATTTCTCAGCTGTGAAACATTAGCTTTATTGCAGACTTCTGAGCAAAATGTAACTCCCTGCTTTTGTATTCTTTCCTAATTTTAACTCCCTGAAGACAAGAAACAAAACTTTAAAATTAGAAATTTTGTAACTTAGTCTAAATATAAATGTTAAACAAAACCACCCTAAAATTTGTATCTGATTGCTCTGTGGTGTTGGCTTTTAATATAAAGTAGCTACCGTTTTCATTGTTATGTACTTGCAACACCTTATTGCTGATATTTTCAGAAATGTCACTAACCAGACTAGCTAAAAAATCTCCTGTTTTTAGTTTAAAATGTTAATATAGCTTGTATCAGCATCTCACTACCAAAGTCATAGTAGATCCATTGATTTCAGCAAAGTGTCAGCTACTACCCCTGATTAATGTACAGATATCACAAAATAGTTTTCATTAGATAGCTTCCTAAAGTTCCTTCACTTAAGAGGGAGAACAGCAGGGAAAAGCTTTAGAATATAAAATGTTTATTTTTCCTTTTATGAATGAAATCTGATGTGCTTTCAGTACATGCTCCCTCCCAGCATTATTCCACAAATACAAGGTATTCTAGAAAGAGATCCCTCCCCAGCTTCTCCAACAAAGCTCTGCAAGGTACATGATTTATCACCAGGTTATTTGGGAATGTCTATAATAGGGGCATCTTACCATTTGCAAGATACAGGTTAGGACTCAGGCTCTGTTTCATCTCCAGTGGTAACAAGTTCTGTAGCTCCAGGCCTTCTGTCAAGAATGCTTGTGCTGTTCCCCACCAGTTACATCACCCCGTTCATCCCAATCACACATACTGCAGCTGATGTAGTGCTTTAATAATTTGTTTTATTTGTGCACTGATTAAAAATTTCTAGATCAAACATTTAATGAAAAGCTCTCCAACCTGACAGGTTTGCTGCTGAATGCAGTCATTTACAACTCAAACCTTATAATAACCAGAGCAAGTGTTGGAAAAGCTGTTCATGCCAAATGCTCAGCAACTGACATATATAATCTTATATCTTTTCATTCAGACCTTAAAAAAAAAAATCTGAGACCTAATTATATCGGTTGTAACTGTTCTGAAATGAATGGTGGCAGAAACTAATACTTGTTTATTTTCTTTCCTGACAAGTGCTCTGAGTAAAAACAGTTTCTAGACATGATGGAATGACTTTTCCTATGACTCAGACACATTCAATGAAATAAGGTTTGAAGAAACTGGAGCTGGTTTTCTGTCTAACAATAGTAATTGAAAATACCCAGAACTTGTAAGTATTTATACCATTTAGAAATGTCGGACAAAAACTACATAGGGAGGACAAAAAGTCTCCAGCAAACAAGCTCTTGCCCTATGCTTTTTCATTTGAGTGAGGTATTGCACTTATTCACTCGGGCTTATTTCAATTTAATGAATTTCTTTTTTCAGTCTGATTTTCTATTTAAATTTTAATTTACAAGTGACACTTAAAGTAAGCAGTCATGTTTCCAATTGGCAACATATTTCATGTTTTTCACAACTCCAGAGCAAACTAGAGTTTTGAAATATACTACTTGGTAATATAAGAAAGGCACATAAAACTTCATGTGTATGTCCATGTTGCGAAGCTCTAACTAGCACACTTTTTGGGAGCTGATTAGCTCCCAGTATTTCAGTTATTTCTGTGAGTAAGCTACCTAGTTTGGTTCTGTTTTGAGAAGAAGTTATGCTAAATTATTGTTATTGCTCTGCAGCAAGTAGTTTAAAAGAAGCTAAATATCAAATAAATATTATTGGAAAACTTAGGAAAAGTGTCTGCTGAAATGGGAGATATAACTGGCAGTTTAAGTACAGCGATCACAACACACTCGGAATACACTTGGGATTTGTAACTAATTAATTTAATACCTTTCTCAATGTTCTTCCCTCATCCCCAACAACACAAGCATATTTTCTGATCCCAGGAAAGCACTCAGGCTTCCGACTCTACTCCTGCAATGGCAATTGCTGCCCCTTGGCCTTTCACCTCGCGTGTCACGCTCAGAAGGTGCGAGGTGCGTCGGCTGCCGTGCACACCCCCGTGGTGTCCCTTGCCCACGCTGCCTGTGGCCCATCTGCTCTGGCACCGATGTCCCACAGCCACGGTTCCCACGCAAATGCCATCCCCGCGCAGCCTTTCTGTGCCGTGCGATGCAGAGCCAAGCTCCGAGAAAGAACCGAAGTCACGCCGCTGTCTCAGTTTGGGGGCGGCTGGGATCGCCAGCAGTATTGCTCCTCGGCAAATAAAGGATCCCAACGCGGCCCGTGACTGCTCTGCAGGGCTGGTGGGCTCTCCGCAGGGCTCGGCTCGCTCGATTTCGGCAGGGCCGGGAGAAAAGCCGAGCTGTGCCGGCCCTGCCGGGCCATTCCCCATCGCAGAGCTCCCTCTGCTGCCGCCGCCGCTCCCGGCACGGCCCCGAGCAGCGCAGGGACAGCACCCCGGGAGGGTCCGTGGGGACGCGGGCAGCAGAAGCTGAAGGAAAGCAGGTTCCTGTCCTCAGCGGTGTCCGCCACACAACTGTGCTGTCACTGAATTTGTGACTGATGGCCGATACACCTTGTGAAGACATCCACATCATTGGATGATTGCTGTTGGCGCTGTTTACAAAAGAACAGTTAGAATAAGTTTCCCCAGATCGTTAAAATATAGCCTGGCCTATAGGATGGGGTCTGGAATAAAAGGGCACATGGAAACCACCCCCGATAAACTGGGCCCTGAGGAAGACGGCGGAAGTCCCGTAAACAGAGCCCACAGCCACCTTTCTTCACACCCCTAAGATCCATTTCATCCAAAGAGCGCACTGCCTGCTTCTTCACCTCCACCACCACAGAGATCTGCAGCTGGATTTCCAAAACGCAGTGAAATGAGAGGTGGATCTGAGGGACGAAGGTGTTTCAAAGCCACTTGGAGTTAGCCCTTCTGCAGAAATGCTAAGAAACTGTTTAAACTCAGGCTTTCCAGGATGAACGGGAACAGCATACCTGTTCCCTCACTCTGCATTCAGGTGATGAAACATTGGCATCCCAGGCACAGTCCAGCCTCTTCTCTTGTGCTGTGCTCAACACTGTAGTCCCTCAGCACCTGTCAAAGTAGCCACATACACCACCCTGACCTCTGCTGTATGCATTTCTCTCACACATCCCAACCTGTACAGAACACATATTTCTAATTAAGAACCAGAACACCTCTACATTTTAGTTTGCTCTACGTTAATACTCAGTATGGCAATACTTAAAATACTGTTTGCTCTAAATTGTCTGAAATATATTAAGGCCAGATGCCATAAATGGTGTGTAAAGCATTGACAAATATGTCATACCTACAATACTTCAGGCATTTTCAAGTAACTAAAAAAAAAACTGTTCTGCAACTGCAACGTTACACATACTACTCGTGCGGTAATTCATCCTCTGGAGTAGCACTACTCCCTCCACCAACTACAGAGAACTCTTGATAAATAGCATGGATAAGCTCCATGTATGTTTCAGACATACAGGATAGTGGAGATGAATCTCACTGGCAGTTTATGTAATACTTGTCGTTAATGAATCTGTTCCTAACAGTCTGATCTCTCTCTATCAACAGACACCTCTACTCGGCCGCTCTCAGCTCAACCAAGAAAGTGACATCTCTCAGCATACATCTCCTCTATTCAATGGAAAAGCACAAGGCAGGCAAATCCATGTAGCAGTAATGAAGTCGGTATGTCTGCATGGAGTGGGACAGGACCTGTGCAAGGATCCTAGCCCTGTCTTGAAACCAAATGTAAGCTGATTTCAGCCTCTCACTAGGATGCATTGGCTCAGACAGAAGGTAATGCTGATAGGATTCTGTTGTCTCTGATATTGGTCAGCATTAGACCAAGCACCTGCATGCTCCCTGTAGCCAGTCTTAAGCAGACACAGAGATTTGGACCAAAACAGCCAGTTTATGAAACTGAGTAGCTTGGATTAGTGCACAGCTCAGCCTGCATATAAGTGACACCACTAAAACACCCAGATGGAGGTATTCCAAAGACCTTTTCAATAGCATTGTTGAAAGAAAAAACAAAGCCTCAAAATTAAGCTTAAGTTCCTCTAACTTATTTTCTTATCGGTGTTCAATTAAAATGCAGTTATTTTCTGTTTATTTATAGCTGACATTTTTGTTATGCCAGAGTTTTATTTTATGTTGTCCAGCTTCCAGAGTACAAAGGAGTGTGTTTATAGAGCTCTTACCTATAATTAGTGTCACCCAGTTAAACAAAGCACCTCTGTTTTATAACTGCCAAAGCTGTCACAACTTTTTTCAGAATGAATTTTAGTGATGGACTACTTGAGCCACAGTTTCTTTAAAAAGTAGCATAAAAATGTATTACTACTCCAGACCTGCTATTCTAACCAGCCATATCAGGTGGCAGGCTCTGTCCACAGTGCCAGAGCTCAGAAAAACGCTTCCTCCATTATATTTCCACTTAATTATTCTCGTACTTTTCAATAACTTTGTGTCATAAAATCATGGCATATAGTCGATTCAGATTAGCTTTATCCTACCAGGTTATGACAGACTTTCAGTCTAGTCATTAATCTGTCATCATAAGTTTTGGAATCATACAGACATGAGAGCTAACCATATTTAAATCGAGAAGGTATTCTTTTTTATGAGTCTATGTTTAATTAGAATTCCAATAAAAGTGACACATCCATTTGAGGCAGGCTTAATATTCGGAGCTTAACTTTTCTTCAGAACACCTTTTCCTTAAAGAGAAATATCAGCAAAGAAAAGCAGTATTTTGTCCAGACATAACAATCTTCTTGGCTTTTCCCAGGGAAACATGGCCCCCAGGGCAAAGGCCCCATCAATACTGCAGCTCAGAGGAGACATGGGAGGTTGTTGAGCTGCTCAGCTTGAGTTGCTTCCTTTTGGTTCTTTACTTACCTGCTGTTGCATAAGCAGTGTAAAAGGTGGCTAAAGCTTGACAAGGACGAATGTGGCTGAGCTGTGTTAGCTGTTCCCAATGCTGGTTTTGCTGTGTAAGGGATGTATGAGCTGCTGGTAGATTTTTCCATGACCCACACATCCCTTTGCTTTTCATGCCTTCTTCTCCCTGCTTCAGAAAGACCTGGGTGAGCCCCTGGCTGCTGCTGCTGCTGCATCACCCACTGCACAGGGCACTCCTGGCAGCTGAAGGAGAAGGTGATGAGGCTGAGTCTGGGTGGCAGAGGGAACAGGCAGAAGAGATGAACCACAGTCACAGAAATGTCATGCAGGTAGGCTCTGCACCTAGGACTCTCCGCAAGGGCATATCTTCATTCTTCAAATGAAGACATGGCTTGGTTTCCATCCACTCCCTGCTGAGAAGGTGGGCTTTGGATCTCCCTGGAGTCAAGGGAATTCTTTTCATGGCTAGTCTGTAAGCATTCACAATGCCTTCTTATTTTTCTGGCCAAGGCAATAAATAATCTCTCTTCAAACTTGATCAGAATCCAAGCTTGAAATACCCACTCCAAACTCACTGTCCAGCTACCAGACCTTTAGTCCCCTGGACAGAAAGACATAGGCCATTGGCATCACCTGCCTCAGCCAACCTGATAAATTTTAATTTACATGAGCCAAAATAACCTATAAAACTGATGCATTTTTAAACAATTCTAGCAGGGTGGATAACATTCGCTACTTTATAACAGCTAATATTTTTTCCTATTCAAACATATTTTTATTATAAAAAAATAGGCCTGCTTAAAGTTACATTTGATTTTATAACACCCTACATTCAGGCCAAGATTTAATACCTGAAAACTGTTTATGTACACTTTTAAAATATTCTGAATCAATGAGCTCTCCTTAAACTCCAATGAGATAAAAGGTGCTACTCTTATATGTAGTTAAGGAAACTTTTGAGGTCAGCTCACCTTATAAATACATTGCTAAGTCCTGCACTACATTAAATATTTACATTATTTTCAGTCTTTTCAATTAAGCAACTTCTTATATTTACATTTCTCCTGACTGAAAGTATATTCAGACTCTGTTGTACATTTAAAAAATGTTTGCCTGAATTTCCCCTGAGCATTTAAGTTAGCTCACAGGAGTAGGAAGAATCTTTTCTTCATTTCTACTGCTAAGAAATGTTTTAGACAGTTGGGGGAGAAAAGCAAGAAAATTTATATCCTCATTTAAATCATTTAACAGAGTATATCCTTCACACAGATCAGAGAATCAGGATCTTGGAGAAAAGGTGCCAGCTTCCCAAAGACATGAGAACACACAAAGATTTCAGAGGAGGCAATTCACACTGACCTTGTCCCTCAATGATTACTATGCAAGCAGCTGAGCAATGAGCTGGCTGGGCAGTTTCAGAAACCTTTCTGAGGACAAAGTTGACTTCACGTGATTCTTAGATACCGTGCCTGTGCTGCACAAACCCAGTCTGTGGTACCATTATGGTTTCTTTCATAGACTCATCAGCTTTATTAATTTTCCATTCAAAACAATAATTTCATAAGTTTTTTCCTTACTGCATATTTCTGACAAGTAAATTACTAAAATTAATAATGCTAGCTTGTGACTGTTAACAGTTTCCATCTAAATGCAGCTTGATAAAATCCAAAGTTAAAACTAAAATTCAGTAAACAAGAAATCCTTTATTTGCCATTTCTTAATACGACGAGATATAAATAAATATTGTGGATCTGGATAAAGATTAAACTATTTAATTACTACATAAATATTTCTACATGTATTATGTCCTTTTTGGGGGGAAGATAAAACAAAACCACAACCAAGTATCAGATTGAGCTTAAAATGTTTATTTGTGTTAACTGCTTTTCTAACCAATAAAAATGAGCCTTTTATAGGAAAAGCAGAAAAAAATAAAAAGGCAGAACAAGTTTAAGCATCACTATTTTAAAAATAGAAACTTACTGTTTATATCACTGTTAAAATGGGTGATTCAAATTACCAAGTAAGGGATTCCTCTGATCAACTCTGATATGTGTCTCCATCTGCATTTAAAGGGCGCTAGCTTTCACTGGGAATAAAGAGGAGCTTCTAGGCCCCAATTCCTCTCCTCTTAAATTAGATGAAATGTAATTTCATTAGCTAAAGAATAGAGAATAGTTCAGTTAGAGAGGGCCTACAGTGATCATCCAGTCCAACTTCTTGACCACTTCAGGGCTGACCAAAAGATAAACCAGGTTATTAAGGGCTTTGTCCCAATGCCTGTTAATCACTGACAGGCGTGGGGCACAGACCAATTCTCTAGGAAGCCTGTTCCAGTGTTTGACCACTCTCTTGGTAAAGAAATGTTTCCTTACATCGTCCTCTGACGCAGCTTTGAGCCATTCCCATATGTCCTATCACTGGACCCAGTGAGAAGGGATCAGCACATCCCTCCCCTTGGAGCTGTAAAGAGCAGCGAGGTTTCCCCTTGCAGGAGACACCTTCCAACCCTCTCTCCAGCTTTGCTGCTCTCTTCAAGGTGTTCCTCTCAGATGTCTTAGGAATGCCCCCAGGTTGATTGTTTTCAGGCCTGGAACGTGTGGATCCAAAACCCAAGCACTGCCAGGCAATGACAACACTTCCAAAGTGTCAAAATAGCACATTGGTGCTACTGCTGCCACCTCGGCTGCTCCAGCTGAAATCAAGCTACACCACTACTGTAGGACCCCACACTGATGGGGGGGCACACAGATACAAAATGTGCTTCAGGGGTAAAACCTCACAGCTTTTTGGTGACTTTAACCTTTCTGACAGATATTTGCCTAACTCATTTTATGGGAAGGTGTTCAGATCTTATCCAAAACCTGGAAAAATCTCTTTTTCCTTTAGGATTTTTCATTCTTAGTATTGAAAGTGTTAGGAAGGTAGTATTCTTTCTATTTTGTATGGTTTAACCATTTTTAATTGGAAAAAAATGTTCCATATCCTTTGACATAGCTGGAATAAAGGAATAAATTTTAAAAATCTTTTGGTTTTAAACACATACACACATACACAAATTCAATAGGTTGTTTTTTATTTATCTTACAATGAACTGAAACCTATACCACCTCTGCCATTAACTTCTTAAAGATATCCTAGCAGACATTTTGGGCCAGTCTCACTCATTTTCCCACCTGAACCCAGGCAAGATCCACTGGTTAATTAGCAGCATGCTGGATGGAAGATTTCTCAAAGTCTTCTCCACTAAAGAGCTGCGTAGAAATGCTGAAGATTGCAGGCTCCCTGTCCCAGTGGATATACATGTAATTAAGGAAACCGAACAAGGTCAGGAAACTACATCTGGGGGGAGGTAATGACATGATTTTGGCTCTGAGAAGAGCAGCTTTTATCTGCTTTATCACACAAAAACACTATAGCCTGAAGTGCAACCTGGATTCTGACTTTTACTCAAACTAGAGAGTATGACCTCAATCAGCATCAAACCTATGGATTGTGAGACTACCACACACTGCAGAGAAAACACCTAAGAGCACTTTAATACTTCATGAACAAACCCAAAAAATCTTCCTATTTTGCCCCATACACTGGCATTTTTCCCCTCCAGTATTATATCAACCTTTATGTAGTGATTTATTTCAGCATTCTGACCCAATGCCCTTAAATGTCCATTTTCCTTCAGAACTGAGTGTTCTTCTAATCAGTTATTTGTGGATTATTTGCGGATTATTTGCTTGCCAAATGAAAGCCTCCTCTACATTGACACATCAGGATGTTTTCCCTCCTGTGTCAAGCCGCAGGTGAGTGGTGCAGCTCTGCCCAGACCTCACAGGCCGTGGCCACAAGGTTCTCTGTCCCTTCAAAAGCTTTATTGAGCATCACACTTTAGATGCTCTTAGCCCAGGGCTATTTACTGAAGGGAACGACTGGTCCAACACATAGAAATCCCAGCTGAGGAAGAGCTGCACAGAAGAGCTTTGAGAAGAGGGACAAAGGGGGTGTCACTGGGGTCTGTGCACAGCTCACCTGGGGTATCTCTCAGGCTATGCCACCTTAGTGCGGTGCCGTAGCTCATCACGCAGGAGCTTTCATCCCAAGTGGCTAGGCAGCAGTGACACCTAATGCACAAGATGGTAATTCCCTTTAATACACAAATACTGCAGGCCACTCTGCCTGTCCATTCCTAGATTCAGGATGTACCATTATGGAGGTGTATACTGAATCAGGGTGTATCCTCCTCTGGAAGTTTTAGTGAGAATGGTGCCCGTTGGCACAATTTCTGAACACCTGTTTATTATCAAACAAAAGTTTTTGAACAAATAGCAAGCATGCTTCTGCCATATAAGACTGTTATTTTATTTTGTGCTCTCCTTTGTGCTCTCCTTTTATAATTGTTGCTGATTAATTTGAAATTATTGTCCCCTACTTAGCCATTTTAATTTCAGATTTTTAAAATTGTTTTAAAATAATCATAATAAAGAAATACATATTTGCTGAAAGGTACCAGATACCAAGTACTGAGTTGGAGGAGTCTTTTTCTTACCCCGTGGAAACACAACATGCTAAGGGATAAATTCATGACCAATACAGGCTCTTTTACAGCTCCAGAGATAACATCCTCCTCATTTTGTTTATTCAGCTTTGCCAAGTCAATAATCAGTTCATTCAAACAGAGAATTTTGTTTGGACTTGAGTAGTAGGGAAATTTGGTTTTTGTTTCCAAGCTATGAATAAAAAGTCTGAGGGACTTTGACATGGTAGTTCTAAAGTACTGAAGGACTGAATGACCAGAAATATTAATTCAATCATTCATTGGTAAAATTTCTTTAAAATAAATCAATTTTAAATGAATTGCATTTTTTCTATGCATCCAGCATATTCCATATACTTTCTCTTTCTTTGGCAGATCAGAAGTTTTTTTCCAGAAAGCTGACCTTCTGCTCTGTTATTTGATTTTCTCTTTCTATCCAAAGGCATTTCTACACAACAGTGAATAAGAACAAGTGTTCCAATAAATAAGAGATATCATTTACTGTTTTATAACATAATAACATTTGGGATATTTCCACATGGTTTAAAAGGCAGGTCCTCTTTTCACTGATACATGAAAACAAAGCATTCTGCTGGTTAGCATAAAGTAATAATAGATGAAGCATACAAGTAATCTTTAATTGTAAATCAATATATATTAATATTTACCTATCTAAACCCTAACTTTATTAGAAAACTAACTAAATTTTACAAAGTCAAAACAGGATGAATGTTGTTTGTTAAAATCCTGGTCTTATGAATGTTTAAACCTATTATTTAAAACAATGAACTCTGCTCATTACAGCTGAGCTATTTGGGAATAAAGGTTTCTCTGGGCATTTCTACATCCATTTATATGTTCTTTATGTTTTAGTTTGGAATTTTGAAGGTTGGTTGTGATTTTGAAAGTTGAGCACAATGCAAGGTTTTCCTCCATTATGAACTATTATGTAAACCTATCTTGAATAAGCTACATAATTTTGCCAAATGATTCCTGAACCTTAGCCAATAATCTGATTAAAGAGAGCAAGAACTCACTTTTTTATATTTAAAAAGTGTGTTTGTAGAAACTCCACTGGTCATTCAGATTTCATTAAGCTCCAAGGTAATAATTCACATTCTGTCCATTATTTTACATTCTGTCTTCAGGCCAAATTCACCCCTGGTATGTTCAAACTTGGGAAAAAGTCTCTCAAAATGACTCTATTTTCTCAGAAACAAGTAAAACTATATATACATATATAAAAGAAATAAAACATTACATTGCAGGTCCTTTCCTTAAACTGTTACAAATGTGCTCTTCTGCTCTGAGTTTCTTCTAGAAGGTTAACACAGCAGCAGCTCTCAGATGAGAAGAATAATGTAAAAGTGAATTTAAAAAATAAGACTCATAAGACAGCAGCACAGAGCAAGAACTGTAGAAAATAGCTCTCTTACCTAAGGTGTACTCAAAGCATTATCAGCTATGCTGAACTGAATTCTGCACACTGTTAGAGGAGCAATGATGATTCATAGAAAGATAATACACTGAGCTATCTCCAGCGGAGTCTGTAGCAGATCTTAACAGA
This sequence comes from Erpornis zantholeuca, assembly GCA_013400515.1. Lineage (NCBI taxonomy): Eukaryota > Metazoa > Chordata > Aves > Passeriformes > Timaliidae > Erpornis > Erpornis zantholeuca. Next base: position 73,803 of record VZTN01000482.1, read on the forward strand.
TGGGACAGATCGCCCAGTGTGCTCCCCTGCCAGCATCCATTACCTCTATTGTAAATACTGAGCCAAAACATTACTCAGAGCGTGACCTGTCCATTCACAGAAGTCATATGCTCCTTTGAGAAGACCCAGGGAGTAGAAGCAGGAGGGAAGGCAGATTTTACGTAAGTCTTTTTTTTTTAAAACACTGTCTACAGTTTCCTCTGTCCTGAATCCCAGGATGTATTGCTTCCATGTCCCACTTCTTCACAGTGCAAAAAGTGTTTGGCCTTAAAGACATGCTGGGCTTTTTGTGGAAGAGCAGCTTCACTTATGCCCATGTGTATGAATAAGACACAAGCCCAAAGGGCCCAAAGACTATCCTGGAAAAAAAAAAAACCCAAATGTTTATACATATCTCCAGAGTATCGGACTGGAATATCACACCTTATCCCCAAGGTTTCCTTGTTGTCACCCAAACAAAGTCCACAAACTGAGGGAGCAGATTCAGTTTGTCTGCTCTAATTCATTTGTGTCTAGGCTAGGCCAATTGTCTCCTTCCTTCCTTNGCTTCATTGGTAGATATATTACAGAAGAAAGCAAAAAATACTGTCTTGAATCTTCCACTGTAGTATGACTTACGACTACATGATAGATAGATCCTCCACACTAATTTGAAACAACTCTTAGAAATATTGTAGTCCCGACCACCCACCTTGGAAAAAAAAAGCAGCACTTCTTTGCTTATATTTGTTGATTAGATCACAAAAACCCAAGGCAGTATTACCAAAGAGAAAAGAAACCAAATAATCTTCAGCCACCATTTCTGAGAGCAGTCTAGATTTGAAATGGAGATTCATTTCAATAGTTTCAGCCTCAATAGTTTGAGGCTTGTAGTTTTTTTCACTTGTCCACTCCCTTCTCAAACATTCAAAGTCAAATACATCCATAGAATCTACTTATAAATGCTTCCAGACTTCCAGACAATGCAAAATGATACTTATACCCAGCTCTGACAGCTTTTTTTACAGACTTTGCAGAACATGGTCCAAAGTGTGCTGATTTGCAGCCACTTTTCTTATTCAAATCAAAGCAATTTCACATCAAATATTTCTTTCAGGACTAATTTTAGAAAAATTTCTGAACACTATTATAATGTAACAACATCTAAAGTCAATTATTATGGCCCAGAAAAGTGAAGTGCAAAAGGCCTGTATTGATATTCAAAAGGCTTGATACTCAGTTCTTAGAGACCTTGCTTCTCCATGAACTTTTGCAATGCTTTAAAAATTACTGAGAAAAATAGCCAAAAATTAGAAGCTGATAGGTTGTTTATTTTCAATTAGGTAATGGGTGAAAAAAGTAAATAGATGCCTAATATATGTGGATGAAGTACTCATACACATGGCTGCCTTATGTTTCTGTGAAAGTGCTGCTCTCATGGGTCTGGCTTACAGCATTTTGGTCTCTGGCTATCGGCAAGTCTTAGTACCAGGGCAAGTCTGATTTATATTTTTAGTGCCAAAGGCCTTAAGGAACCACAGATAAAAACATAGTATGTTTGATATCTACTAACTAAAAGAAATTTGTGTTGCTTTTTTTTCCCCATGAAGGAATTTAGTGTAGCACTCACAAAAGTAAACCACTAGGAATATTGTTTCATTGGGAATTTGTACTAGGAGCTACCTGATTCAGACATAACAACACAATTATAAATACAAAAGGATGATGAATTGACAATATCAGAAGACCATTGACAGAAAAAATCAAGTCAATCATAAGCAGATTTCAAACATATTCCCCATCCTTTCTTTTAAAATTTCTAATTATGGTACAAATATTACAAAAAAAATAACACAGTTAAGTTCAATACCACCTCTATATTGCTCTCAAGGTAAGCAGACAGAGTTTCATGGGGAATGGTTTTATTATGGAAAGGCATATACATTATGCAATACCTGAAAGAGTTGAATAGTGGTCCTTTCTTCATAAAACTGAAGAAAAAACTGACAGACCTTTTACTCTGAGAAGTCAGGGAAATAATCCTGAAGAGGGAAGAGGATTTCACAAAACATGGGCATCTTTTCAATAAAGGGCTTTTTCAAGCAGAAGGAAGCAGGTAAAGATGTCTCACATCTCTTCAGACTCAAGCAGACTCAGAAAACCTTTCCTCAGAATATAAAGATGCAAAAAGCAACTAAAAATAATTTTAAAAAATTAATAAAAGGGAAAAGCAAGCAAAAACATCAGAGCTGCACAGCAGCTCTGCTGAGTCAGTTCTCATGGGCTGGAAGCAGGACCCCATGTGCCAAACAAGAATTGACAGATTACTGCTAATTAGAAGAGAATTAGAGCAATGGTGGATTTGCAGATCAATTCACAATAAAAGAGTCAATGCACATCACCAACACTGCAGGTGCCCACGTGGCTGGGATTATCAGCCTGTGAGCAGACTGGCATGAACAGAGTGATGTGCAACATGTGCTGCTCCTGCGCAGGGACCAGGAGTGACAGTCCAAAAGGTTGGTGGGCACTCTAGCCAGACTGCTCAGCATTCAGAACATGTGTGGGTCTTCCCAGTTTCCTGGTTTAATACTTTGAACATAAGGTTTCTTCAGCTACTTGTCAACATCTCTACTGTTGGCCTTTTGAAAGGAACAGGGGATTTGTCTTGGCATATGTCAATTGATCATCTCCACCGATCACAGGAAAATAAAAAACCTAATACTGAAGAAGTGTCCAAATGCAGTGTTGATTTAGCGAATAAAGAACAATAAAAAAACATGTGTTATCCCACTAATGGAGTGGTAAACTGCAAATTTTAAAAAAATGTTCAGGTATTATCAAAAATGTGTTACCTACTTGACTCCATGCAACCTGAAACAAAACATGCAAGAATAATAAACTTAGAACTAGTGAGGGGACTCCACTAAGTGGTAAGGCCTTCATAAGACCTGACAGAAGCACTGAAAAAGCTCCTGTTAAACCTGGGGAAATATTTTCCCATGAAAAAAGTCAGTTGAAGACAGCACCAGATACCCTAAGCAGAGAAAAAGAACAAACCCTGCCCTCTTCTTTTCTCTACAGGAAGATAAAGGGAAGAAGAAAGAGGGAAGAACTGAGGAATAAAGGAAAGCTATCAGCTTCTTTATAGTGAATATTCTAAATACTCCTTGTTACTCACTTGTTTGCCTACAGAGAGATGTATCAGAAAGTGTCACTATGAGAAGAAAATAGGAGCCAAAGCCATGGATGGCTGAGACATCGTTTGTTCAGTAAGAAATGCAATGATACTTAAGAACAGCAGGAAAAAAAATCTTTTTGCTTATACTGTCCATATGTTTCCATCCTAAAACTAAAGACTCTAATAAAATAAAAAACTAAGTAAATAGAAAAGGCTAGAAAAAAAAGAAGGATGTGAAGGAAAATCTAGCAACTAATGAGAAAATATTTGCTAGACCAAAGGGACCATATATGAGCTAAGAAGATTTCCCCAGCCTCTAAAATGAAAAATAAGATCTAGTAAGATCTGATTCTGGCTACTTTTTCTGAAAATATCTATAGACAGATAAATAACATTTTGTTGTGAACAGATGAGATCATAGGCTTCTAAGCAAAGAGGATTTCTAGTGTCATACCCATGTGGGAAGGTTGTGATGACTGGGAAGCAGGAAGACTGCTGCTCAGTGACCTCTTCACTGGGATCTACCTCTAACCTGGGATAGAGACAGGCACACTACAGGAACACAGTGTTCCTCTGGCACACTGGGAGCCTGGGAACTGAACACCCAAGGGAATAAAGTCTTAGTCCATAATGGTGGCATGCATTTTGGATCAGGCAATTGAAAGCTTTGGTGCAGCTAACACATCTCAGTCATTCTATAGCATCTTCCGTAGGCTGGGCTTCCAGAATAATCCAGTGTTTTCTTAGCTTTATGAAACTTTTGCATTTTGAGCTAAGGCCCCTCTCTAGGGAGTAGTGTTAAAATAATAATTTAAAAATGCATAATGGCTGTGAAAAGTTTCATAATAGGACTGTATAGAAACTATTTTTAAATTTGGTATTTGGAGCGATGTGGGCACTAGTGCATTGTTGCTTTGAAGAAAGATTAGGATTCTTTTTATATATAGCCTGATTATTGACTTATTACATACCAAACATGCTCAACAAAAAGAATAAAATAAAAGAGTCCATAGGCACACCTGAGAAGAGAGAGACATTGGATAGATGCACACAGCCAGGAAAGCATGCACTGGTCTATATTGGTACTAGAGGACCAGAGAATAGAATGATTCCAACTGAATCAAGGATTTCAACAATTGAAATGAACATGTGTGTAGGTGTCAAGGAGGATCAGGTTTAACACATATGCTGCTACTTCTTCTGTTTCACATTTCAGGCTGGAATTGGAATTTACCTGGTGTAACAGATTAACAGATAGACTAAATGTTCATATATACATATGGAATTATTTTTAATATATCCATATGTAGCTATCTGCCTTTCTCATGCATATGGTGTTTCATAGATGTGTTCCTTGTTTATGATCCACAGAACCCTGAAGTTCCAAAATCTTCTGAACAGAATCAGTACTGGAGTTTTACAGAGGTCTCCATGTTCATTAACAGCATTTGCAGGTCTAAAGAGTTGAAATCCCTCCACTTAGAGACTAAAGAACAAGAAGTAAGTTGTCTTAATTTCTAAACAGTAACAGGTTCAATTCACCATGGTGAAACTGCTTTGGTTTTATCTTTTTCCCTTTGTTGTTCCTTCCAGACAATAAATCAAAATATTTTTTAAAATTAATTGAAAGAAAATAGGCCAAAAGAAAAGAAAAGAAAAGAAAAGAAAAGAAAAGAAAAGAAAAGAAAAGAAAAGAAAAGAAAAGAAAAGAAAAGAAAAGAGAAAATAAGTAGTCCAGTTTAGTCACTGCTCCAACTCCAATCCATTTTTGAGAATACCTTATGTTCTAAAAAACCCTCATGTCATTGATAGGATTTGGGTTAATGAGGAGAAAGGGACCTGCAGTTAGAAAACAAGACACACCAAAGACTGGGCTCTGCACAGAATTAGAGAGGATGTTTGCATAATATTTTTACTCAAAAAAGATGGTGACATCCTTCTTCCAATATAGAAGTTGGTTAATCATGACAAGATAAATTGATCAAAGGTCTGCAGATCTGAGTCACTGGGAACAGCTGATGTTTAGCAGGCTAAGTGTTAGATACCAAGGAAACCTTAAAAACAGGAAATATCAAACACAACTCAAGAGAGTAGAACTGTTGTGAATTTGTACTTTTCTGATTCATTCAATGATTTGCAGATGTCCTCCAAAACCTATGGCCAAGTTATAAGAACCCAGGCTATCCTAGTCTTTCAATGAATCTGACCCACCAGTCACAAATAGCAGATCCAAAATAAAATACCACTGATTTTTTTTCTGCCAGAACAAAGAAATTAGCTTCTAAGAAGTTTCAAATTATTTTGTTCTTAGAGAAACCTGTGTCTCAAAACCTATTGGTTACAGAAGTGGTAAAGCATCTGTTACTATTTTTAGAATTTCAGTAACTAATTACATTACAACACATTGGCTAAATTCAGACCTTCAGACACAACTTGCTCTGCTATATCTGAAATAACTGACCTGCTTTCAGGGAAAATTTAAACTGATTTCAATGAGAGGAGAATTTGGCCCCTAAACTAAGCAAGCACTATTCTTCATCAGCACAGTTTGATCCTACACTCTTGGAAAAGTTGGGCAATTTACTCCTCCTCTGCCTTCAAGAAACATACAATGACATTGAACAACTTGAAGGACAATGCCAAATGCCAGTGGCATCAGGAAAAGTCTTGCCATTAGCACTGAGGAGGGTTGGTAATCCTTAGAGAACTTGAGTTAGCAAATACATACATGACAAAGAAGATTGTTCTTTAAAAAAAAAGTGTTAATGACAAAAATCCCTGCCTTATGAGAAGGAATTGATGTCTACTCCTATATTAAGCATTGGGAGTAGAAATTCCCTCCAGGAATGCGATTTCAGCTGGATGGAATTTGTTTCCCAAATACTCTTGGAAAAGAAAAATTACAGTTTTGGTTTGGTTTGTTTTAATTAGAGATCCATACCCATATGAAGACCTAAACATCCAGGTGTCTTTTCTTCTTCCTTTCCCCCACCGCAAGCAAACTGTTAAAAAATGAGGTATTGCTGACTTAAAACAGTGTTTATCTTAACATCTGAGAGAAGAGTACACTGAACTAGAGCTGAGTACAGCACTACCACCCTCATACACAACACCATTAGAAAACTTCTTCACCTACCGAGAACAAAACATTCTTCCTCTCTCTGGAGTAAGTTTCTTCTCACCAGCTCAGGAGGTTTATTGACCACTTCTTGTGAGAAACTTTAAACCTATTATACAGCCTCTTAAGCAGTAAATAAAAAAACAATCAAGGAATTTTGGAAGACGGCCCACTGTCTGTGGGTAGACAGATTTAAAAATAATTCCCTAAAGACTATGGGTTCTAAATTGACAGTTTTATTTAAATAGAGGGAGACAGACATTCCCCTGAACAGGCAAATTACTTTAATGACCAGATAAGGTTGAAAAAAGGAAACAAAAGATAAGAGAGTGCTAAAAAAAGGGTGAGAGAAATACTGCCATATGAATGATGCCATTATTTATATCAGGAGTTCACGCTCTTCTGCAAATAAATCAGTAGTATGAAAGCTATCTCGAGAAAGGTATTGCAAAGTTAGATGGAATTTAGAACTGGAAGCAAAAAGGACATGGAAAGATTTCACAGAAAGAGACTTTGAAAATGTTTGAGTTGTCAACTTCAAAGACTAAAACTACAAGCCATGATTAGAAAATACCAGACATCTAGGAATAAAGAAAATTATACAAACACTAGTTTGCATTATACATATCCAGGTAGGCAATCAGTGAAAAAACAAAATGTACTATATGTAAAGTTGTTGAAATGGACTTTCTTCATGTGCAATTCACCTGCAGGGCCTTCTGGAGCCAAAAATTCAGAAAGAAGATAGTAGGACAAATGCAAGAAAAGAAAATTTACAGAAATATTTTAAAGCACAAATGCTTCATTGATACTCCAAAGAACACAGCATAAGTCCCGATTCAAAACTTTCTGAAGTCGATGGAATGTTTTCCCATTCATCTTGAACTCAGATGAGCCTATTGTTATGTATTTCCATGATTTGTGAGAGAGGATATAAAACCCAGCTTTAAAAGAATACAAATGTAGTTTCTGTGTTATTCTTATTTCAAAAGTACTTGTCTTGGTTTCTCCCTTGGGATAAATAATTGAAATGGTATAAAAAGAAACATAATGAAAATGAAATTTGGAAATAAAATTTACCAGAAAAAAAAGCAGTATCAAATAACAGCACTCCCAAAATTGAATACAGTTATGGAAAGCTGCCATCTGAAGAGCTGACTTGTTCACATCCATTACTCAGAAATCACTTCGAGGATGGCAGATGCCTAAATGTGTGATACTTAGTACTTCATAGAAACCTACAGTAGATGCAGACACATGTAAGAAGTATTTCAGCTGTTTAAACAATCTGTTTTGCACAGAAAAGCTTTTGATCTTTTGGCTGGTAGTTTTCATGAAATATGGGGAAAGAACTTAAATGTAATAACACCATTAGTGAAAACGGTACTCAGAGGCACCTGAAACAAAACCAGATTGGTAAAATTAACACTCGCACACACAGAGGCAAACTGGAATAGAAAATAAAATAAGTGAAAATATGCAGCTCAATTCACACAGCAACTGGACCAAAACCTTCATTATTTCAATTACTCGCAGCATTGTCCCCCGGTGAGTCAGATGTGTGAAAACTGTCTTCATGAGAACTGGGATATATTCATACTTTAGTGGCTAATAACAAAATCAATGCTTCTTTGTGCTTGTACCAAGCTCCATGTGGGCCTTTATCCCTGGCAATTATCAGCCAGGAGAGCAAGGTGGAGAAAGACAGCAGATGGAACGAAGGAGCAAACGGCACAGGAAACAGGAAACTGAAGAAAGTGAAAAGAAACAAAGGAGACAGCAACAAAAGTAAGAAACGTTTTAAAATTCAAACTAATGTAACTTCTGCAGGTGAAGTGACATGTTATCTTAAACTCCATTCCTTATGGAGTCAGAGTGGGATTTCCATGGCCCACTGACCTTGTCCTCACCTTTTCCAAAGGGCTCATTGTCACTTACCATGCTCTCTGCAGCAACAAGGACTCTGGGCTTGCTCAACAAATTTTTGCAACAATGCTAATTACTTTGCAACATTTTTGAGCATAGAGAAAGCAATTTTTGCTAGAAGGTCTGTTCCCCACCTTTTTTTATTTTACTGACTTACCACTGAGATGGGAAAAAAGATACAACCAGATGAAACTGTTAAAAAAACATGCATTAAAAATATTTGCAGAAGAGTTAATACACATAGATACAGCCAATGAAATATAGGTGAAAAGAAATAAATTAAAATGATGAGTGGGAAAGAAGTCTTGCATAGGAAATAAAATATGGGGGGAAAAACACAAAGTTTTGTGGAATCTAAAAGAAAAAGAAAAATATGACTCAATAAAAAATACAAGGCAACCACAGCTGATTTCATGAGTGCCTCGAAATATCGTAAATATTTTCACTACCAAAATCTGAGATAATCCTGAATTTGACAGCATAATTTTTCCACCTTGATTTAGAAAAATTCTTTAAAATGGATTAGTTTCCATTTTAAAAATATTTTCAACCAATGCAAGGCATACAGTCTAGATCTACCTCGCAGAGGGATAAGAGTAAGCAGCACAAGTGATAAGCTGCTGAGGCTTGTTTAGTCCCATCCCATCACCCCAGCTGGAAGCAAAGCAGCTGGGGGGACAGAGGGGGCAGCCCTAGCCCTGGGCATGAGGTACATCCCTGGGGAGAGTGATGGGCTAGGGCTGGACAAGGATATTCACCCAGGATCAGCAGGGTCTCTGACCCAGCAAGCCTCCCAGGGCTTTTACAGGATCTCAACAATGGTTTCAAAATCAAAACTTGCTTCCCATTAGTGTCTTTCCTGGACTTCTACATCAGAGGAGAAGTGATTGCCTTTGTAGGGTGGGCTCAGAGCAGATGACTGCCTAAGTGGGGAGAAAAGAGGGTCTGTGATCCTTTCAGAAGACACACCTAGGACAAGGAGGCTTCACACTCACAAAACAAAACTACAAAAGGGTTCCAGAAGTAGAGATGGAAACAGAAAGCTTCTTATAATCCTCAAAATATGTCAGCTCTTTAAAGGACTCATCAGCTCAAAGCTCTACTCAGTCCATTCCCTCAGCAAAATCATCACGCAAGATTTTGTAGCTTGTCTATGAATAGCACTACAAAACCCCTAATAACTCTTCCAATACCCCTTCCCTCCCCCATGCTCCTTTACCTGCTCCAGAATTTCTCACCCACCACTGAAAGTCTGAGTCATTATGCTGTTGAGAAACTTTGAGCCAGCCCTGGGACCAGATCCAGCAGTAGTGCAGCTGCTCTCACACGATGCTGAACCTGACTCATTAAGCTCTGCCAGACATGAGCCACAAGGGTATCTCAGCACACAGATCCCCAGTGCTCATGCTTGTCAGAGGGTTTATTAGTCCAGGCAAAGTGCCAGACCTTGGCAGACCCCTGGGTCTGTGGGGTGCAAAGCTGCAAGGTGTGGGAGCACATCATGCTTTTCTATGTTTTCCATTAATTGAGGTTAAACTGAATTTGCCAAAGGAGTGACTGATCTTGAGCTATTTTTCTCTTTCGGTTATTTTCTCTATAAACAAGTTGACCTATTACAATTCTTTCCATAATAGGTTAGAATACAGAATTAATGGATTATCACTGAACAGTTTTGTGTCAGTCTTTCCACCTGCTGCTCTGGTTGATGCTTTTCATCAAACTCGCGGTCTAGCTGGCATTTCCAGTTCAAATTGCTCACGCAGCTTACGTGAGCCACTCAGTTCTTTTAAGATAATCCTGAAACCTCCAAAGCAATCCATGTAATGGATCCAGGGCACAGATCTCCTTCTGTCAACACAGTGATCACGGGCTCAGTGCTCACTCTCCAACTGCACTCTGAAAAGAGGACCCTGGGGCAGGTTCAGGACCTGTGCAGGTATGATAGAGTAAGTAGTTGGGTTACCAAGCTGTGCTGGTCCTCAACTCTTTTATTCAATTTCTGTATTACCCCAGTTATATGTTATTTGGAGTAATTTGGTTATTACATTCAAGGAAAAACAGTATAATAATCATAAATGAGTTTGTCAGCGTGCTTTCAGATCTTAGTAGGAGCAAAGTCTTTAAATTCAGAGTCGCACAAGATGTTTTGCTATCTCCAACAGATAGAAAAGTGGAGGACAAACTCCAAATATAACCTGAACTTACATAAATAATAAATACATAAGAATTTGCATACTTCTTGCTACGTCAAGAGGAAGGGTATATGAGAAACAACAGCCCATTAAGCCCTGGAAAGACTAAGGAAACCAGATTTTATGAACTAGGCTTAATCAGACAGAACATGGCTAATCTGATATTTCACTACAGATTCACAGATTTTGCTTTACCTTGAGTGCTGGAGACTAAAGCTACACATCTTTGGAAAAGCAGGCAAAAAGGCAGCATGTACACCAGGTGAAAGAATGAAAATGTGCTGGACAACAGGGTTCATGTTTAAAAATTACATCAGCAGCAAAATATACATCTTATCATTTCTAGAGCTTCCTCTTCAAGTTCCCATCAAAACATCTAACTATAGATGTTAGTTAGATATAACTATCTAACATTATCATCATAGAAATAGAATTCTCCCATTCTCAATGTGGAAAGTGCTTTATTAAGATTACCTAATTATAACAAAAATGGTTGTAAAGAGATTCAGAATACATCAACTTAGTCTAGAAAAGTGACTTTACTACCCTCGTGTATAGAAATCTGTTGCAATTCCTTTTGGTGGTACCTTATAACCCTGCCTTCCCCCTCAAATCCTGACTAGCACTCTTTCTCTCACTCAAGTTTTGAATTACATTTATCACCATGGTATCAAAACCTAAATACTTTTAAAATCTCTCTGTAGGAGCTTTCAGTGTTCTGCAGAGAACAAAATGGATGGCTTGCAAGTAGAGGGAGGGCAAGAACCACAACTCTAATGAAAGGCCATCAGAGATAGGTAGGACTTCAGGACAGCATGACAGAAGACAGACCTCTTCATGTGCCAGTTTTTCCACCTGCGTAAAGAGTTTATAGAGCACAACCATGTTTCTAGAGTGCTTTCAGCTTTAGAGCAGTCTCGTGGAAACTGAGAAATTATTTCCCTACCAGTAATAAGAGAGCAATGAGAGAAAGGCATACAAACCCTACTTTGCTGAACTTGAGCTGAGTTTCAAGTTTTCACATTGCTGTTTATGCTCAATCTAAAGGTATCTGCTCTCATTTCCTCTCATTTTTACTGTTTCCATTGAAGTAACTGCTGTTGACCATCAGACAAACCAAAGTAACTTTTGCACCTCAGGTTTTTTTCCTAAGCATTATACTTTGGATGACTGCTGACTATCACGTACAGAACAGAGTTCTGCCTTCCCCCAAACCAGTATTACTGACAGTGCAAGAGAGTCCAGAAGTTAAACTTTCCCAAACGCTTCAAGAGAAGCATATTAAAAACTCATTGCATGCCAGGGGAAAAAAAAAATAAGTTTTATAAGTAAAAAAGGAGGAAATATGACTACTGGAAAATGTGCTGGAACTTGTCTCTCTCAAAGTAACCCTTGTGGCAACCTCGCATTTGGTGTTATAATGCAGATATCCACTTTTCAATGGCACTATGCCACATTCTGTGAAACCATAAAAAAAGAGCATGTTTTAAGCTCTTGGAACATAGGAGACCATCATTACACAGAACTATCATTGAATAAAATAATCTTACACTTTTAAGCTAAGACATAACATAAGCTAACATCCAACATTATCAGAAAGCTAAGGAACGAAGGAGATTGGAAAAAACTGATTTCTTTATGGAAAGGAAGAATGAAGATAAAAGTAAGAAGGTGAGATAGGTGTGCTTTCTTCATGCTCTCTAGGAGTACTTCCATCTACCTTTGCCTGGGTAGCTGGAGAATTCTGGCAGTTTCTCATCCTCTCATTTTGCAATCATGAAGACGGATCTGTTATTTTCAACTCACATTATCTGAGAGATATTCCTGCTGATGGACTACCAGTCACCAGGTACAGTCACAAAGCAGCAGCATACAAGCTTTCTTAACAATACTAACTCCAAACTGTTCCACAACAGTGACTTTCAAGAGAAAAAGAGAGTGCAATTCTAGTCTTGTGTCTTCGCTGAGACTTGTAAAAGAGCAATTACTGAATGGAACAGCTGCCAGCTGAGAAACAGAACTGCAGAAGCATTTGATAGACTATCTATATAGACAGCAATCATTTTATTCCAGAGATTTATTCAAATGAAGATAGGGTTCCCAGGACAGACAAGAACTGGTGATCTAAAGGTGAAAAGTTTTGGTGTATATAGAAATGATGAATATTTCTCCTGCTCCAGTAAAACCTACCAGTGACTAAATACAAAACCCAGCTAATAGGAATGCACAAATCATCCCTCTGTTGTAGTTCAGAGCTTACAAGCATTTCAGGGTAATTCTATCTGTATTCAACGGAGTAAAAGGAAGTTTAATTCTTTCCGAGAAACCAGAGAGCTCATTATATTAGTTTGCTTTTTTGCTAAACACACGGTCTTGTCATCTGATATTTTGTTGTTAGTAGAACCCAGAGTTATTTTGAAAAGGTAATTCTGAATCCTAGTAACTCACTTTTAATAAGTAAGGGTTAGTTTGTTGCAATTTGCTAATGAAACCAGTAATTTAAAAGATCTAAATATGGGGCCTTTTTTTCCTTACCTATTCTGCTTTATATCTGAAATGATGCAACAAATATTATTGTCCTCTATAGCAGCATTGTTGCTTTCCACACAATTTGCAATCCAGTGCCTGAAATGCTGCAGTTGTCTTCTTTCAGGCAATGTCTGCAAAAACTATATGCTACTATAACTCTGTATAAAATCAAAGTCAATGATAAAATGGAAAGTGGAGATGGAGTAGGATGGAATGAGGGCAAATCAAGCCTGCTAAACCGTTGATTTATTAGCATGTAATACTGAAAAGCTTTGTTTAAATAAAACGGCCCACAGGGTCTGGTTTTGATAGCTTTGCCTAGAAAAGAAAACTGACATACAGGGAATACATTTTCAAAGCGCTGCACAAAGTTTTAACAACACGATTCCCACTGACATTAACGAGTCACATGGCTGAAATCCCGCTTTGAAAACATACCCTACTGCCTTTTAAGCCTGCTTTGGGGAAACCAGAGCACTCGCCTCCTAAGTACGCTTTGGGCTGCGGTGAGCGGAGCAGGGTCCGTCCTTGCCCGGGCGGAGGGAGCTCCCCAAGGGTCGCTGCGTGTGCGCGGAGCTGCTCCGCGGGCACCTCTCCTCCCCGGCGACCAGGAGGGGCTCTGGGCACGGGGAGGAGCACGGTGCCACGGCAGCCGTCGTAATTGGGAACAGCTTCCGAAATGGTTTTAATTATGATGAGGTTTGGCCTGGCATTTACTGTAGCCAGGCTCAGGATTGCCCAGTCCTCCGTCCTGAGCTACGCTGTCACTTTTGTACTGTCAGCTCTTTTTTCCCCCTTTTCTCTACTAAATGATGTTACAAAAAGAAGCAAACATGGATTTGCAGGGAAATGTGGTATTTGTATTATACCAGCTGCTATATATGGCCTAACCTGCCTCATATCTTTAGTCCACCATAGCAGTAACTTCACTTCCTCACTGCTTTCTCAGCAATAAAATGAACATTTGATTTGAAACAATTCGTGTCAATTGAGAAACAGCAAGACATTTCTCCTCCTTTAAAAAAAAATTATTTTGGAAAGCTTAACATCTTGAAATTAAGAAATGGAGAAAGCCGGTACCAGAGCAAATCTATTTTCAACATGCCTTTGCTGGTGTTAATTAAACTGGATGCTATTTATATCCTCACAGACATAAGGAGAGGATCTTGCAAACCTTTGAAACGTTAGACCTGGACAACGCATAGACACTAGAGAAGAGTGTGGGTTTTGTTAAGCCTGAAAATATTTGGTCATGAAAAAAACTGTAAATACTTCAGACATATATCAAAAGGTAACAGAGTTAATGACTAAAAAGGATTCAGACTTTGGCTAAGCTCCACACTGAAAGTAAAAGAGCATTTTTTGGTGAGCTGCTTAGTTAGGTTCCTTAGCAGACCAACTATGCAGAGAAGCAATATTGTCTTTTCATTGGACATGAGCACTTTTCAAAGACTGTCCTAGGATTGCTTTCTGTGAAAGGCTCAGGATAGGTCAAGACAAGAAGAAAGCTTGGATTTTTGCTGTATCCTCTTTTCAGCAGATGGCTGACCACTGCTGTTTAGGTATTAAAAACTTAGCTTCTGTACTAAAAAATAACATTAAGTTTGTATAATCAGTCTTAAAAAATTTTTACAGAATCAGTAGGCAACACTGATGCCTTCAAAGATAGATTAATGTTGATATAGTTATGTTATATGGTTATATATACACAGTTTAGAAAGGCAGCATTTATCTTCCTAAATAGATGAGATAAAAAAGTAATGGTTGCTCACTCTTAGTACACAGCTGATGTGGCATAATGCAATTTAGTTTAGTTCTCCATAGGCCTGCTACCTTTCATCTGTTGTGGTCTTGTAGTACACATGAAGACAGTCAAACTAACTCAGCTGAGGCTTGGTGACAGGTAACTTTGGTCACACATTTGATAAATTGTAGAATTTCTGAAGTGGAGAATAAATAGCAAGGTATGTACACACCAGGGTGGAGGTCAGTGACAAACATTCAATCCTCCTTCTTTGTCCTTCAGGGTCATACCTGCACAGGTAAAGTGATGACACACAGGGATGTGGCATTTGCTTGCAGTGCAAGTGTTAACTCTACCTGTGTGAACTTGTTACAATCATCTGCAATAAACACCCATTAATAATGTACAAATTAAAGCTCTACTTCCCTCTACAAGACTATTTTTACTTTTATTCCAGTTTTTGGGTGAGTCTGGTTTTGTTTGTTCATCACACTCACTGGCATCATCACAATATACAAGAAGATAATGTTGCACATTACCAGGAGCCTTATGTAAAAATAAACAAACAAAAAGCCCACTTTTTTTTTTTTTATTTTTAGAAAAGGTTCTATAATGTAACATTCAGTCTGTTTCATAACTTACATGTAGGCAACACCATTTTCCTCAGCAAGTATCTGTCAGCAAAATACGAAGCAGAGTGGGGGACCTGTGGCATGACTTGGAGCAGTGTATGAAGTTACTCCGTGCACCTATTAATTACCACCTTTCAGGAGAAGGTTACTGTGTCCCATGACACAGGATCAGACAGCATGGATGCTCAGTCTTCTCACTGGAGAGTAAAACAGGTTAATTTGGGTCACATTCAGTGGGGGAAACCATGAAATTCCTACAAGCTCTGCTTCTGCTGTTTCTGCAAGCAAGACTCATCTAAGCTAGCAATGCCTGTCAGTTTTAGTAGCAGCTTTATAGCAGCGCTTTATCTGTGTTTTAGATAAATATGGCACAGACACATTTATTAAATAAATAAGCTAGTAATAATTCTTCTGGGATAACATTTCCTTTAAAATTTATCTGAAATTCCTCACATTTTAGCAAAACCTGGATGTGAAGTATTTCCTTCTACTCTAAGACTTTTTTAATTTGGTATTCCAAGTTGAGTTTCAGCAATAAACAAAGGAAAGACAGGGAAAAAAAGGTACTGCTGGCTTCCCATTTGCAAATCCAAGCATAAAAAAAAGCAAATTAATTTTCTACTTTGCTTTACACAGAGGACAAGACCATAAAACAAGTTTTGCAAATCATTTGTTTCAATATTTTGAGGAGAGTCAAGGACTTAGCCCAGAGTCAACCTTTTGCAACAATTCTATAGCCTTGTGTAACAAGACATTTAATTTAGATGCTTTGAGAAGATTCCAAACTATGGATGATCCTAAAACACGTTCATTCTGCCTATTTTGAAATAGCATAACAAACTTAATAAGCTGTTCAGAGTAATAAGAACATCATAAGAACCCATTGGAAAAGTAAAGAGAACTCAGCAAGGTCAGACTTCATCATCTGAAGAAAGTTACAGCACAAATTCCGGGTAAGCAACTTTTGTGCCCATTTCCAGCAGCATTAATGTATTACAGTGTCATGGTCTCATTTCTAGACTCTCTTAAACAATAAACAAACAAGTGGATGGAATCTAGAGACCTGGCCATGGATTAAGTTCACTCGTTCTAGAATTTCATTAAAAATATTATGCCCAAGGACTAACACAAGGATGGCGTTACTGAATTTGCCCATGTACATCACATCACGGAACTAATAATAGTTGAAAGTAACAGCACGAAGCAAAAACAAAAAAAAAAAATCCATACAACTCTGGAGATGGCCAGTCCTGAACTTTATCTTGCTCTTCTAAAATCCTCAGAAATTTAAAAAGAAAAAAAAGAAACCTACATTTTTTTTGTCTTTCCTGCAACTGAATTACATTATCCTGGACTACCCTGTAGTCGAAGCACTGGTTCATAGATCCCCTACAAATCCCTGGGAAAAGGAAGTCCCTGCAAGTACCAAAAGCTGTGTCTGTGCGAAATGAATGTCCCGCGCATTACATGCACAGAGCAACCACCGTGAGCGAGCGTAGCTGACACTGATCCCAGCAGCTGTGCTGGCTGTAGATCCCCGTGTCCTTGCACACATCCCAGCTCTGTGCCCCAGCTTGCGTTTTTCCCTGAAGCTGAAACATGTAGTACCTGGCAAATTTGCCACTTCTTCGGACGGCGGTTTCATCCGAAACATTTTGTTACATGTTTGTGCTCACCCGTCCTTCCAACAAAAGGTGCAGCCGTGGGTGGACACCAGCTCATTCAGTTCAGCCCAAGCCTGTCCGGCTCTGAGTCTGCTCTAAATCATTAGCAACACAAATGATCAGCCATAAAGTCAGACCTTTTGTCATTGCCCATCTACCATAACCTGTGGCCCACACAGACTTCTGTTCCTAGCTAGGCAACTGTTTCCAATGGCAAAGTTACAACATTATAATGTACTGAATAACACATTTCACTTGTCTCTGGTGATTTACGACATGAATACTTTTGAATCCCTCTTCTCATAAATAGCGAAAGTGGAAACTTTCCACATTGTTTTCCTTTTCTACCGCAGTTGACAATACTAACATACACAAAGAATATCTTAACTGGCAAATAACTAGGAACTGCTCAGAACAGCATGCATTTTGGGTCACAGTATAAATTCTTTTTCTTCTAATCAAAAAAGAAAGCTGACAGTTAGCAAATGGTCCTGTTTGATTATATAGAGATATCCCTGAATGATTAAACAAGGGCTTTGTTACAAAAGGTAGAGAAGACAGTGGTTATTACTTGCAGAGCGTGGTTTCAAGGTGTGAATTAATCATTTTTCCTGGAACACCAAATATAAACAGAGCAATACCCTTTGCCATTATAAATTGATATTTTATTGTTTTTCCCTACAGTCCAAAGCACTGCTTCAGGATTACACAAAAGAGAAAAGAAGGAAAAAAGAGCGCACAGCCTGAGAAACCTGAGGATAATTCCTGTTTGGCTGGATTTCCTCCCTGCAGAAGAGAGCTCAGCAACATGTTCCATCAAAAGCTTCATGCAGGAGACTAATGAAACAACATTATATCAGATGGAGACAAGAGGTGGCTCTATAACTTCAATAACTGTCCAAAATCACAATGAAGATCCAAGGCTTATTTACTGTATAAACAAAAAATAAAAGACATTTCCTGCCCTAAAGAGGTCACCATTTAAGTAGACAAGACAGACAAAAGCCTGGTCAAGAATAATATTTATATTTCCGTACCACAGTTGGGAACTGCAGAACAAGCTGACCAAATCAATTGTAGTCCTAAAATACTATTCACATTGCAACCTACACCAGGTTAAACCTCTAAACTTGCTTCCTTAGGTTTTATGTACAATAGTAAATATTGTGGTGCACAACACTTAAATTCCAGATGTTGCCAACTGAATGTCTATTCAGAGACCCAAAGGGATTACAGCAGTGCACTGTAGTTCAACCTGCCTTTCTCAAACAGTTACAACTGACTGAGCTAAATTTAATTTAGCCCACATAAGTAAACCCAAGCTGCAATTACACCTCCAGGTAGAAATTTACCTATTCTTAGTGACCAGCCCTGCACAGGAAGTATAAAGATTCCAAGAAAGCTAAGATGGGAACAAGGATGCTTGAGTCCCAATTTGAGTCAGTGTCTCACAAGTCTACTCTTACTGTCTAGGGTCATTT
Source organism: Erpornis zantholeuca (assembly GCA_013400515.1). Taxonomy (NCBI): domain Eukaryota; kingdom Metazoa; phylum Chordata; class Aves; order Passeriformes; family Timaliidae; genus Erpornis; species Erpornis zantholeuca. The sequence goes on from VZTN01000482.1 coordinate 92,249, forward strand.
TAGGTGCAAAAATTCATTTGCATATCTGTAATATTCGGATGCACTGCTGTCTCTGACTGTGTTTTAATGGCTGTAGGAAGCACATGAACTCAACACCAGGAGAAACTCTTTTCCTTCACTCAACACTCAAGACAGAAACAATTTCACTGCCAAGAAAGCCATGTAACACAGGTCTGAATGCCTATGTAATTTGTGTCCTACACTAGACCCAGCTCTGGATTTATACAGCATTGAAATGGGAGGAGGAGAAGGACAACAAAAATTAACTCAAGTTGTCAGTGATTGTTCTGGGCTTAGGGACAGGTACTCATTATACTTTAGTGTTACTTCTTGATTTTTATTTAAAATAATACACTCCATAAGAAGGTATGACTTTTAAGAATAAGGTTTCTTTAAAAGAAATTAAACCTCATGTCCCCTTGCTGATTAACCCTTTAGCTTTGTGGAGCACCTGAGCAAATAATAGCCACAAATTTCTGACACCAACATAGGCAACTTCCTCCAGAAAAGCTGCCCAACTATATCAGATGATAAATTGTGTCTCTCCAGGGATGGCATGAAAGGCATTTTTCTGCACACCACAAGATGTGCCACGTGGTGACAATCATCCTTTTGTGGATCCTGGCCTCTTCCCTGCTAGCACTGGAGCAGGAAACATTACATTTCTGAAGTGTTTTGCTAAGGTAGCTCACTGACAGCCAGCAAAAGCTGTCCTGAAGAAATAGCAGTGGCTTTAACTATTTATAGCACAGCCATTTGGATGCAACACTTTTTTATTCCCAGCAGGGGATGGAGGGTCAGTATCTCCCATCAGTATTCTGACAGTTTGTGATATGTGAATATGGTTGGACAAAACATTACAATTCTGCAGAACTGTGTGAAGGGAAGGAGTTCTACATTTTGCATTCAGGAGACTGCACAGTGCTTCCTACTGGTGGCCAAAGGATTAAAAGATAGATTAAATTTTGATAAAGAATGAAAATGCTTTTTTCAAGTCTTTCCATCTTTGTATTTTAACAAATTCAAATTCTCTCTTTCTTTTTCTTTCTTTACCTTACATGGGCTCTCCTGTTCAGCAGGAATGCCAAAGTTCACCAAGGCTGTGTATTTACTTGTCCTTTCAGGGGAACCAGAGCATATTCAATTTAGGACACATCTGTGACAGCCAGGAAAAATGCTGTCTGTATTTCTGGGTGGAACAGCACATGGACAGCAGGGAAAGCTGGAAGTGTACCTGAAGGCACAGAGGCTGCAGTACACCCTCTCTTCATCCACAGGAACATGGATCATAGCAATGGTTTCATAGCAAAGGATTCAGCCAATTTTTGCAGAAATCTTGTTTCAGACATTTTTACAGGGAAGGAGGAAGGGTCAAGTTTAGTTGGTCTGAGAATAATCCAGGTTGCATGTTTGATATTTAAGACAGTCCATGGGCTGACTTTCTTGAAGCAGCACCAGTTCCAGCTGGAGGTAAGACAGCCAGTGACTAGGCCACTGAAGATTTACGTGCTTAGTTTTGAAGGTTATTATCCTTTGGGCATATTGCACCATTTAACTCAGATGAGTGGCAGTAAATACATACAATCAAAACCTCTGTGTTGATTTTTCAAAACTGTTAAAAAAGCACTACAGTCTGCTTTTTCTAGAAATACATTGTTAAAGTAAAGTGATTTAATAGGCAGTAACTTCAAATAATTGTGCTGCCCAGTCCTTAGATCATACTTGAATGCATCCAGGAGGCACATAGATTTTTTAACTTCTTGTAAAGTCCCATGTCAAAGGGGAGAGTAGATACTCAACTGCCTCTGAGGTAGGATGGAAGATAAATACAATAAACCCAAAGATTTTTCAGGTAGAATTTTCTTCAATCATTTCCAAATGGTGGGCAATGATGCTATTGTATCTGAATTCCACCCTTTAACATTCCTGGGTGAACTAAAGGAAAAGAGCAATTGGCAACTAATCATGCTTAGAAATGCAATTGCTGTGATTTGAAGCTTATGTTACTTCACCTGAGAGGCAGTACAGTATCCCCTGTCCTCCTATTTGAACGACTCATACTGAAGAAAAATCTTCATTCAGACATGATCTTCTGTGGCTTCTACACTGTTTTGTGGATTGGTCAAAATCTGACCCTTTCAGTAATGAAATGATGCTGTGTGTTGGTGCAGCATCCCCAAGTGATGTTGAAAGCTCAGTCATTTCTCTTGCAATGGCAGAAAAGCTGATCAATGAGGTATGCAACACCATTCTGGCACGTGTACTGTTTGGCCACACTGAGGCATATCTGAGCAAGTTTCAGAAATCATTGTGGTTGTGTAGTTAAATAGCATTGAGTTTCTTGACAGGTTCCTTGGGAAAACTTAGATATGTCCACACAATTACATCCACACCCAGCCCAGCCTGGGAACCTGAAGTGATCAGGCTGCTCGGAGATCACAGGACTCCTCAGAGAAGAGCAAGGAAGACAGACACAGGTAGTGCAAACTGTTACTAGATTGGGCTCTTTCATCAGATTTTATTTTACTCTTTCTTGGCAGTGAATATGGATGTGAGATGGCCTTTTGCTGACTGATTTTACTAGTGGGAAAAGACTGCTCAAGGGAGGTCCACAGGAGTGGGAACTCAGTCAGATCTTCTTAGGAAGTGTGAAAAAAAATTTTGAGTCAGCTTAGGTGAAAGAGGTGTATCAGCCTTCCCCACTGGATGTGGTGGCACAGTGTGAAATACTGAAGTGGTGCATCTTTGTAATAACCAGGACATTTTTGACATAGCTAGTCCAGTTGTTACTATGCTACTTGTCTTTATCCATTCAAAATTGTGGCATTTACACTGATAAACATTAAAAATACAATACTCAGTAGTGACCAATGTTTGTCCCCCATAGCAGTCAGAGAGGACAGAAGCTCCTTCAGAGGGTCTGATGATTGGCAGCAATAACACTTTCATTTATACTGCTTCTTTGTGTGAATGTAACAGCTGGAGAAAGTCTTTGACTGGTGTTCTTGAGACTACAGTTGCCAGAAGAGAAAAGCATAAGTCACATAAGGAGGTTTGTTTTGCTGCACTGCCAATGTGACCATGTTCTACGACAATAATTAATATTGTTTATAGGAAGAAAAATGCCATTCTTGCTCCTTTGCATGACACAGATGTGCGCTCCTCTTCCCTGTGTAGGCAAGGCATTTGTTCCAGTGGTTTCTCTTGGGATGGCACAAGGAAAACTCTCCCTTTTCTATATCTTTTAGCCACAACCTGACCTTAAGCTGCTGAAAGAATAGTGTTTTTATAAGGTCCAATATATGTGTGATTTCTCTGCTGAAACTGCTAGCAATCACATTCCCCTTGAGGATGACTTTTTCAAGGACACCCTTGTGCTCTAGGATTTACCAGACTAGTGCTCTCTACTATTCTTCAGTTTGCTCTTAAAATACCTTTGGTCATTTTAGAATTTCCTGTGTCTTATCAACTTTCTCAGGTTAAGCCAATGTAGTGAATGCTGTATTAACCTGTAACATAGGTGATCTCAAAAGCAGAAGGAATGAGGTAGAGTTTCTGCTGCCTTTGTGGATGAGACACAAGTCTTTGAACAGCACTGGCCACGCATTTGAGTAAGGTTAGAGAGAGAGGATCTGCTTTGCTGGTCATGAACTGAACATGACTATTTCTGTACACCACAAATGTTAACTCTTTGTATCTGCAGTTAGAAAAGCAGCAGAAGTATAACTCCACCTGTCTTGAACTATGATATTATGATGTTATAATATTTGTGACATCAAATGAGTATAATAAGCAACACAAGAGAACCATTTGCTGCTTGTGTTTTCTTAGTAAATTTTATTTCTACTTAAACTCAGAAATGCTCCAGTTGGAAAAAAGTTGAAAAAAGCCAGAATATAAGCAGTTCAAAAGCCTTTGATTTTTCATGCACAGTGTTAAGAACAATGCAGAACAACAAATTGCCCTGCTTGATCATACTTTTTTTACCTCAGGCATTTGTTTAAAAAACACAGCCTATACATGGAATCCTAGTTTATTCCTTTGCAGTGACTTAGGAAATCTAACTTTTTAGTAACAAAATTTAAGTGTTGTATCATAGGACAAATTAAATTTTACTACAATTCACTTTCGCTGGGAAATAAAAGTGTTACATTTCACAGAAGCCACAGGAGGACTGTTGCTTTAATAAAAAATAAAGTCAGGATAGATTTGCATGGTAGTAAACCCTGGTGAGTTTTCACTGAATTGACTGAACTGTGACAGTTACTTCATCAGAGAATTTAGCCCAGAATTTCTACTACTACAGTAACTTTTGGGTAGCATTGAGTAACTCTTGCTGACCAAATTTATTCTCATGAATGCTGAAACCTCTGCAGGCTTCTAATATTCTGGCTAAAGGTAAATTAGAAAATGTGTACAATATCAACTGAAGCCATTTTGGAGGCAAGATATGAGATATAAAACTAGAGTTTGTCCTAAAATTAACAGAAAATCTACTTCAGTCAAAAATTAAGTTGAATTTAATTTGATAAATTAAAGTTAATTTTAATTTATTAGCAAATTAAATATGCTTTCAGGACAAATTGAAAAAATTTAAATACTTTCTTTTGGTCATCAATACCTCCTAACTTATGTTGGAAGCAAGTAAGCTTTAAGGTACCAATTGACTTCTGAGATTCTGCAGGATAGGATTTGTTTGGCTTTGTCTTGTTCCACAGACAATTCACTTCTTTCCTGTACACCCCTGCAATCAGAGCATCTGTGTGTAGGTAACAGTGGCTGCACTTTATAGCTCATGCCACGGGAGCTCCATTTAGAAGAGTGCATTACCCTGATGACAAAAGTTTGGTTTTCCTTTGTGGAAAAAGGGCAAGAGTAATAACTATGTTCTCTCCTTCTGAGTCTTAATATACAATTTCTCATCCTGAACAATAAATAATCATGGGTAGCAGATACCTATGATTTACTAAGTTAAACTAAGTTTGAAGCATAATAGTGTAGATGTGTTAGTGCTCATTCCAGGCCTTTTAAGGCCAGGCACTATCTTTTGGGAAATCATTTTTTGTTCAGTTGAAAAGGATTTGACTTCATTAATAAAACAAGGGATAAACATAAATACAATAATTTCTTTACTATTTCGCTGTTTTCAGAAGTCCTTATGTGTTTAATTGCAAATCACACACGGATAGCCTGATGAGATGGAAGCCTGCAGTAAGTAAACTTTCTATTTGGATGAAGAAGATCCTACCCTTCGGTTATTTAGACAACTTTTCCAACCTTAATAATTCTGTGATTCTATGATAGCCTTTGAAATGCATTTAGTGAAATCAGAGTGGTTTTCAGCATGCAAACAATCAGTAGGGAAGAGCTCTTGCTGTTTTCCTTTTTGTCACAGTTTTAAATAAGTCTGAATCATTATTTTACTGCATTTACTACAAAATCAAGAAGAGAAAGAAA
>VZTN01000483.1:3561-27899 GCA_013400515.1 Erpornis zantholeuca
ACCTCATGGGTTTTTCATAATCAGCATATTGAAATAGAATCTCTGCACTAGTTAATCTTTAAAAATCAATTTTTTCTTGTGTTATATATAAAAACCACCAATGAAGTGTCTCTGAGAGATAATCTTTCTGTTATTTTCCAGCTTTAAATTTGAAGGTGAGGAACTTTGCTGTTTCTATGCTTATTTATGTTGCAAATGCAAGTAGGAACTGCTTCAAATGGGAGTCTCATAAAAGAATGAGCAGCTTCTCTTTTCTAGAGAAGAGGGTGGGCCTTTTTATTCCCTTTTCAGCCCTGGAAAAGGGCTATCAGAGCCTGAAAGAACATTTACAGAAGTCTGTAATGTGTCTGTCTTAAGTGTCTAACTTATCTTAAGATAAAAATCCTGATACTGAACTTTCCTCCAGTTGCTACACAGCGTACAACAACTGGAGGTAAGCTGTTTATTTGAGATACCTGTCAGTTAGCCCAAACACTGTTTATTGGGTGCTCAGGTGCTGTCTGTTGGCTTCAGTGTATGTAGAGAATGAGCCAGCTAGTCATGTAGCTATTGACTTTAATTTAGCTAAGCTATATACCAGCAGGCTGATCTGTACCTGTCTTCAGTGGAAAAGCTGGCTTAAATGATCCCTGGTGCTTCAAGCTCAGCATACCTTCATGAACATTTTCAGTCTTAATTGAATTTGTATAAATGAACACATACATATGTGTCCATGTGTGTCAATTTGCCTTTAGAGAATGATATGATTTTATTTTAATAATTTCTTTATTTAACAACTTCCTTTGTAATTTTAAGTTCTCAAACGATGAATTATTATTTGTCTATAATTTTGGCATTATTTCATCCATTAAAGGCAATTTCTTCATTACAGAGTTCTTCTTTTGAGTACTTTTGTCCAAAAAAAAGCTTTATAAATAATGCACTTTTTGGCTTTGTGCCTAACCAATATCTTCTGTTGTTGTTGTTATTATTGTTGTTGTTATTTTGGCAATTAAAACATTTTTTAAAGTTGAATTAGAATTATTTCCACCAGTGTAAAGGAAAAGACATTTCATAAGTGAAGATGTTTCCACCATTGTTATTGTCATCTAACTACCCGCACGTTACCTCTGCAGTCACCCAAAAAATATGTCCAGAACTCAAATTTTAGTCCTTCTATCAAGGCAAAGATCTGAGCCTGATTTTTTATAAATAACAATAAATAACTCTTTAAAACTTTTACTCTTTATAAAAAGTTTAGGGTTTTATTGGGAAAGAGAACAATTTAAAAATCTCACTGCTGAAAATTCCTCTCTTTAGGTGACTGAATGCAATATTCCATACCTTCTCCAATGAACATCTATTAGGTGTTAAACCATGTATAGATGGCTACACACAGCATGCAAGCTTTCTTCATAGAATACAAGTTTTTAACATAAATCCTTTTCTGAAATGAGTCAATAAGGAGTTAGAGTACAAGTCTTCCTTCAGGTGTGTGTGGCCTTCAACCACAAGCTGCTTAAGGACCCCACTGCTACACACTCACTAACTCTGCCCCTAGTGGCATGTGGAGGGAGTCCAAAGGGCAAAAATGAGAATACTTGTGGGTTGGGTAAAGCCACTTAAATAAGGAAAAAAAAGGAAAACCCCCTCCAAATGTTGCAAAAACTCAGTCTCTAACCACCAGCATATCAATGCCTAGCCAGTACCCAAGCAAAAGAGACTTTGGAAGAACTTCCATCCCTCTCCATTCTTTTTTGTTGAACATGACATTCTAGGGCACGGGATAGCTCTCTGATTAATGCAGTTCAACTGTCTTGGCTGTGTCCTCTTCCAACAAACCTTCTCTCTGAGAGGAGAAAGGTAAATAGAGATGGTCATGATCTTGTGCAGGTACTGTTTAGCAATAACATCAGTGTGTAACAACACAGTTCCTGTCTTGTAAGCCACAGCACCACATGGGATGCTGTTAGGAAAATTAACTCCATGCTATTACAATTTATACCTTATTTCAAGCCATTTGTATTGTGCTCAGGTACTACATTATTTAATCTATTTTCATAAGACACCACCCCTCTCTTTCCTACCTTTTGACATATTTACAGGTATAATACCCTTCATTCACTTCATGGATCAACCCCATTCAAATATCCATTCAAATGTCCATTCAGTTAATTTGGTCCTTGAGTTGGATTCCACAAGTTTTGATGGTCATTCAGGATGGGAGAGGTGGTGTGTTAGGTCATTCCTGTGTTTGTCCCATTCCTTACAAGGTTCTTCCTCCATCTGTTTGCATGACTCTTGCGTTGGTACTTTGGGCATAGAACTGTGACTTCATGCAGCAATGGCAATATGCAACTGAGTCCATGGATTATTTTCATCCAAGGTTAAACCTCCTCAAGGTACACACTGGATTTTCCCAGTGTTTTGTGTTATCCACCAAGGTCCTTGAGAAAAAATAGTCTTGTTTGCCTTTTCCTTATCCATACTTTCTCAGAGTCCCTAATGCACACTATAGTAACTGTATGTCCTTCCAGAGCACACAGGGATTTTGTTTGGGCAGAACCAGGTTGTTTAGCAGACTCTCTAGTGTTAATCAGCCAAGTGACCTGGATTTGTATCCCAAATGATTGAAGGTCCCAGCACCCATCACTCTAAGGGTAGTTTTTAACTGTTCAGTTAAAAGTTGTTGTGTGGTAGATCAAGCTCTCTATGAATACAGTAGTCTGATTTGATTTATAAATGTGACCTGGGAGAAGAAATTGATCCCCACAATGCTACAACCACAATGCTCCTTTCAGCTGTGTGTAGAGAGTGATAAAATTCTCCTGAGCCTCCTTTTCTCCAGGCTAAACCATAAAGCCCAGCTCCATCAGCCAATTATCATAGACTTGTGCTCCAGACCCTTCCCCAGCTCTGTTTCCCTTCTCTGGATATGCTCAGTTCCTGCAGGATTGTCTATCATACCAAGTAAGCCAACCCTGAACCTGATATTAATACAGGCTAGGGGATTAACAGGTGGAGAGCAGCCCTGCCTAGGGCTCGTGTTGAGGGTGTTGGTGTATGAGGAGCTCAGCGTGAGCTGGCAATGTGCACTTTCAGATTGAAAAGCTAACCACATCCCTGGTTAGCAGGGCTAGCCTGCATCCACAGCAGCCCAGCAAACAGGTCAAAGGAGGTGATTTTGCCCCTCTCCTCTCCTCTGGAGGGGCTCCACCTGCAGTGCTGCCTCAAGCCCTGCGGCTCTCAGCACAGAAAGGACATGGATCTGTTGGAGCAAAGGAGGCCTACCAGGATGATTAGAGGGATGGAGCACCTCTCCTATGAGGACAGTGCTGAGAGCATTGGGATTGTTCAGGCTGGAGAAGAGAAGGCTTTATAGTGACCTGATTGTGGCTTTCCAGTACTTCAAGGAAACCTTTGAGAAAGCTGGAGAGAGACAATTTATAAGGTAATGTAGTTACTGGACAAGGGGAAAGAGATTCAAACTGGAAGAGAGTAGGTTTAGATATTTACTGTGAGAATGGTGAGGCACGAGAACAGGTTGCTCAGAGGTGTTGTGGATGCCCCATCCCTGGAAGTGTTCAAGGCCAGCTTGGACAGACTTTGGGCAGCCTTGTCAAGTGAAAGGTGTCCCCGCCTGTGGCAGGGGATGGTTGGCACCAGATAATCTTTAAGGCCCCTTCCAACCCAAGCCATTCTATTAGCTGTGAAGAGTAATTGTTGGTTTTTGGTTTTGTTTTGATTTCAAGCACCTGTTGGTTAGTTTTAAAAGATGGCTAAATCAAATAAAATCAAATTAAGACAGTAGATTATTTTGTATAAATTTAAATTTTGTTTAGCTTCGCATCTGCTGATGGAGCTGCCAGATGAAAATGCAGCTTTTTAGAATAGCAAACTGTATTAAAACAAAAGATTAAGCATTAGACTTTTGGTGGATATTACTCAGAAAAGAATGTGAAACAGAAAATGTAACTGTTATGTTTATTCTGTAATTTGGGACTGAGTGTTTCACTTAAATTTGATTGCAAGATCTAGCATTAATCAGTTGAGGCTATTGATATGGGGATTTAAGTTACACAAGTATAAAAACAGAGTCCTTATAAAGTGGGAGAAAAAGGAGTACTTACTGGTGAAAGAAAAAATACTTTTTTTTAAAAAGGATGGCTTTCATGTTTTTTGTCTTTTTTTTCCTGGCTATAATAAAAAGGGGCTATTCTGAATTCAGAGATCCATAATGTCTTTTATAATTGCTCATAATGATTTTTCTTCTGTAATGAAAAAAAAAAAGTATTTTCTTCTTAGCTACTCATTCCACATTGCCTCAGGGAACATATCTTTTACTCCACAAAAACTGAGCAGTTTGTATAGTTTAAAATAACCATTGAAATGGTCTTTTCAATTTCCTTTGGTAACTTCACAAACATTAACTTTATCAGCATTTATATATTACAGGAGGAAATTTCCTAGCAATATGTCCCATATATCCAAAGAGACATTTTAAAATTTCTTTCTGTATGATCCAAATTGTTGTTTGGTCTGTTGACATTTAGTGATGATTCTATCGTGAATCGCTTGATAATTTTATTTCTTTTGAAAAGTAGGCTGGGTGGGATCAGTGCCCTTCTCCTGTTCGTATAACATCTAACCCAGTTTGGATGCTAGAGAAATAGATTCAAACAGAAATCATTAATAATAATGTGTGAACATGGACAGATCAGAGCTGAAGGCAGAGGCACACAAAGATGTAATGACAGACACTTCCTTTTTCTCTTGTAATTTCCCAGCATATACTTATTGGACAAATAATAAACAGAAGAGAAACACAAGGAACTATAACTATCTAACATAAGAAGAGCTATGAAAACTCCTTACTTTGACTTGCACATGCGTTGCAAACCTGATGTCATTATTATCATCTGACAGCAAGGCTGATCCACAAAACATCTCTAAAGTTGAATTTTACACTCATAAAGAAACTAAACCTAAATCATTATAGCTTTGAGGGAGAGCATGGGTTGAAACCTGTCTCATATGCTATAAATGCATGTTTCCATTTTCTTCTGTAACTTCAAATTGTTATCATTAACTGTTATTAATAATAGGAACAGTGAAGTAAGTTTCTTTAAAAAATCTAAGGTTCATAAAGTCCTCAAAATTGCAGCCACACAGCAAATATTTATTCCTCCTAAACACACAAGGGATTTTTACCTGCCTCATCTTGAAGTCCTATCTCCAAGACTTTTTTAGTTTATTAGATTAATTGATTATATAATGGGCAAGATTTCCTCCTGGAATCTTGTTCTTTGACCATTATGTTTCAACATAATTAGCTATTAGCTAATGGATTGAGAAATACAGAATTAAATGTGAAAAGCCAAATGTGAGTGAATAGTAGTCTTAAATGGAAGAAACAGAAAGAATTTATTCATCCCCTAGTAGTAGTAACATACTATTTTTAATAACTTTTGCCAAAGGAAAAACATGTGCACTATTCTGTCACACACTCTATATTAAGAAATAAATACTTGTATAGTAGAGGTAAAGGTCCAATGTGGGTTCTAATGGCAAGCAGGCTAGAAGGTCTTATCATAAAAATGAAAATTATCAGTTTCCAATATCTGATACCTTTTCAACAGAAAACTCTCTTTAAATTTAAATCAGGACACAGTGCAACGAATAACTCTGGTGGCATTTTATTCATTATTTTATAGTCCCTGGGGTCTTGTAGGATTGAACCTACTGCCAATTCTAATTGCATTCCTATTTTTCTGTGATCTTATATATCACATTCCTAGTTCTGTTTCATAATATGTGTATAACATTTCTATTTCTTTGGTTATAACATTTTTTCATTGCTTGTAACATTTCTCTTTTGAGTGTTGGAGTGACTAACTGGAAAAACAGCCAATTTATTCCATATTGACCAAATATCCAAGACAAGAATATACTGTTTTTTTTGCATGTGCTTCTGTGTGTTTAAGTGTGTGTGCACCTGGCTGTATGCAGACCATTATTATTTACACTTATATTATTAATAAATTGTTTCTTATTCCTGTTCTCAGACTTCTGCTGTTTTCTTCTCTCACAGCTGACTCTGTTTTAGAAGACAGCACAAAAAATTCATTTGCTGGTTGAGAAGACTGAAGTTAATTTGCTACTTCTTGACATGGTCAAAAATAGATAGAGTCCTTACAATAAAAAAGTCATTCCTTAAACTATCCTGGTTATAATAAATTCTGGCGATGTAATATGTCTGCTTGGCCGTCTTGTGATCTGAGCAGTTCAGTAAGACTGAGAACCTGCTGAGATATTACTTCTATAATTTCACACTCTTTTAGAGAATTTCTGGGGTCTGTCTACAAATATTAGGCAGTAACCATTCTGGGAACACACCTTTCTGAAATCCATAGGACTTTGCTTTCCCTTACCATAAAAATTACATAATTAATACTCCATACATCAAGTGTAGAGAATCAGAGACTTGTCAAAACCCCCTAGTTACTGATACCTCTACATGTAAAATTCCACCAATTAGAAGTTCAACTGAGTGCACTGTGATTAGATAGTGGTATAAAATTTTGCAGCTAAATCACCTTTCTTTGCAGACCTGGGGGCTATATTCAACTCTCACCAAGCATCTTAACTAAGAGATATCTTCATATCACAGAAGAAATGTGTCATGGTTTAGCAATGGTTCTCCCCAGTTCATTGCCCCCACTGAGACTTTTCAAACCATGTGCTGCTCACTCTCTCTTCTCCCCCCTAATCCTCTCTCTCACTCCCCTGCTTTCTTCTCCCTCTTCCCCCATGGTGGGCTGGAGAGGAGAATTGGAGGCACAAAAGGTAAAGGTCAGAGATAAGAACAAGTGTTGGGTTAAGAACAGTTTACTGGAAACATCAATGAGATAAGAAAACAAACAGTAACAGCAACAATACCAATGACAGAGGGTACAAGAAAGAAATGATTCACATGGAACCTGTTAGCAGACAATACTGGAATCCCTGCTCCCCAGAAGAGAGTCCCTTTCCTGTACCTCCAGCAATTACATGAAGTGGTAAAGAATAACCTCTAGATTCTAGCCATGGCCCCTCCTGGCTACTGCAAGAATTAACCTGTCCTGGCTAGAACCAGGACAAAATGCAACAAGGAACCGACTACACATGGCATATGAAAGAACAGGTGTAGTTGACATACCAACAATCACACAGTGCAAGTAATTACTATTTGCATTACTGAATGAAAAAGAGGACATATTAAAGAAAAAAAAAACCAGAAAATCACAAATAAGAGAGGAAGAACAACATGCTAAGAACATTATTAAGTAGTTTTAATTTTTTTCCACATTGAACAAATAAATTCCTATCTGAAGCTGTATACAAACTGCAGTTTAGGAATACTGTGGCAGAATCAGCAAAATTTGAAATCACCATAGCCAACAGGCTTCAAAAGAGCTGGTTTATATCAGTCATCAACATGGTCTGTTGTTTGTGACTTTTCTTCCCTAACCCAGCTTCAAACAGCATAATTTTAAGTTTGAAGTGAAATACAGTTTCCTAGCACTCAGTGATGCCAGCTGAATTCCTCTGACACTGGTGGCATGTGTTACATGTCAAAATTAAAGATGGTAAACATTAATTGCTAAAAAGGTATTTAATTTCATATAATCTAAACCTATTTTGTCTACTTTTATCTTAGATCTCTGTGTGCTTTATTTCACACTGCAATAGCAGAATGAGAATTCTTCTAAGGGAAAAATGTGTCCTGCCTTCATAAAACAAAATGAAGACAGTTATTTAGAGGTAATATTTACAAGTAGCTGATTCTCATTTGATTTGATCCTTTACAGTGTGGACTTGCCAGTGCCTGGAATACAGAAATGCAGACAAGAGGAGAGAAGAAAGTTAAGAAACCTTTTCACCCTCTGGAGGACACACATGTGATTCATTGCTTTCCTGCCAGGGGCCAATGAACCTACATAGAGTAATTGTAGCAGAAATCTTTTGTAGTAAGACAACCAGCAGTTTCCATTTCTCTGTCCAAACTCACTCCAGGGCAAAATCATCCAGTTTCAGGTTTGATTTAAGCAAACCATCCCAATTTACATTAATGGAGAAGTAGAGCCCACGAAGCCAATGTGCATGTGACCTTGTCAGTATTGCAGCATGTAACTGTAGACACTCAGAGCAGAAGAGCATCCACCACATTGATTGTTTCCTAAGTGATTTTGAATCAGGGCTCCAAAAGCAGTTTGGCTCATAAATGAGGATTTCAGGAATATTGGTCCTGCTTGTTGCATCTCTTAAACTACACTGCAAACCTAGCTGCTTAAAATTTAGAGAGAAAAATATATGCTTAAATCTCTAAATGAAGAAGTATTGCTGGCCAAACTGAAACCAAAAGGAATTCAAACTCTGAAATTTGCCACTAAAAACCATAGCCACAGTAGTCACAAAGCCATTTACAATATCCTGCAGCCTATATTTTTTTAATTTTAATCACTGTCTTTTATAGTTTTATGTGTATCCTACCTGATTTGTACCCCTGTTTCCTGGGTACAAAGACAACGGGGTGGAGCTTTTAGTTCTGTGTTTTTCAATACCAATCACATCACAGGGGAAAGGAGGGGTGTGTTCTTTAAGCAGGAAAAAACTTGGGCTGCAAACAAACTTAGCCATTTTTGCCTGGCTGTCTTCAGGAAAAAGGTACCAGGTCAGCCTGGTGGAGCTAGCCCTGACTCATTTTTGTTTGTTCAGTGGTGATACTTTTTTTTTGAGTAAAACACTCTCTCTCTTTTGTACACTTTTTATCATTAATACCATGATTATTGTGATTTTCAGTAAACTGTTATTCCAATTTATAATCTCTCCCAGTGTTCCTCCCGTTTTCAGAAGGGTCAGAGGGAGAAGGGAGCAGCTGGAGTGGGTTTAATTTTCTAGACAGGATTTAAAACCAGTACATGCTTATATTATTTTGGGAAACATTTTGGTGTATTTTATTTCATTGCTTATTTCCAGCCATAAAATAACTTAATTTTCTACACCCTTCTTTCTCTGAATAACGAAATCGGCAATTATAGCTGTAACATTCAAAGTGGTTACCTTTTGGGAATACATTTTTGCACAAATTCTTTGTATGCTGAAGCCTGGAAAAGCATTTTGAATATTCACAGAAAATTATTATGCTTTCATCTAAAGCAACCATTGAAAAAATTATGATTTGTGATTGAAGGTTTATGATTTTGAAATGGAGAAAATGTCTTTTTTCAGCAGGGTATTTATAATAAGCAGACTCAAAATTCAGCCCTTACTAAAATGCATTTTAAAATTCATACCTTGTTTCCTGCCTGCTTTTCTACCAAAGTTTTAATTTAATTGCTTACCTTTGTTTGTCTAACTTACAAAAGGCGTATGTCTAAGATGGACAGTGTAGACTTCTCAGGGACCTGATATCTACTTTATACCAAACATTTTTCTTAGATATAAGTGGTGTTTCAATTAAGTGTTTGCTACTGTTTCATATGAATGTTGCTGTACAATTCTTTTACATAAGTTTTCTTTTATATAAATTTTTGCTGTTACCCATTTCATAATATTCATTTGCAGTATTTGTTCTTATTTGTTTGACACTTTTATTTTTCTTTATTGAATTACAGGTCTACTAGTCATCTCCTTATTTTAGACTTCTAGTTATTATGTTCTTTCTACAGTTCTAGACCTTCCCATTCATCAAACATCACTCTCTTTCATCATCACTGTATAGGTGGTTTGAAAAAAGGTTACTTGTTCAGTTTTAAAGAATTTGAAGAATGTTAATCATGAAGAAAAGTCATTAATTGGAGGAGATTAATTGGAGGAGATCATTCTAAATAAAAGGAATACCACAATAGGAAGATTTTATTTTCCTTTACTGAATTTTCTAGAGTTATCCTTGTCAATGCCAGCTGTCTACAAGGTATTTCTCATGCAAAGCATGTCACAGAATCATGGTATCACAGAATGGGTAAGGCTGGAAGGGACCACTGTGATTCATCTGCTCCAATGTCCCTGTTCAAGCTGGGCCATTCGAGAGCACATTGCATGAAATTGTGTTCAAGCAGGTTCTTGAATGTCTCCAGTGAGGAAGACTCCACACCCTCTCTGGACAATCTGTTCCAGTGCACAGTCACATGCACAGTAAAAATATTTGTCCTTGTATTCATATGGAACTTCCTGTGCATCAGTTTCTGTCCATTGCCTCTTGGCCTATTGCTGGGCACCATCAGGCAGAGCCTGGTCCATCCTCTTGGCATCCTCCCTTCAGACGCTTACTTTGATGACATCCCCTCTTAGCTGTCTCTTCTTGAGGCTGAACAACCCCGACTTCTTCAGCCTTTCCTCACAACAGAGATGCTTCTGTCCCTTAATCATCTTTGTACCCCTCCTTTAGACCTGCTCCAGGAGCTCCAGGTCTCTCTTGTACAGAGGAGACTAGAACTGGACACATCACTCCAGATGTGGCCTCTGGAGCAACCCTTCTAGGGTGAGCAGAGGAGCCGGATTGCCTTGACCTGTTGGCGATGCTGTTNGCCTATTGCTGGGCACCATCAGGCAGAGCCTGGTCCATCCTCTTGGCATCCTCCCTTCAGACGCTTACTTTGATGACATCCCCTCTTAGCTGTCTCTTCTTGAGGCTGAACAACCCCGACTTCTTCAGCCTTTCCTCACAACAGAGATGCTTCTGTCCCTTAATCATCTTTGTACCCCTCCTTTAGACCTGCTCCAGGAGCTCCAGGTCTCTCTTGTACAGAGGAGACTAGAACTGGACACATCACTCCAGATGTGGCCTCTGGAGCAACCCTTCTAGGGTGAGCAGAGGAGCCGGATTGCCTTGACCTGTTGGCGATGCTGTTCCTTTTGCACCCCAGGACATCATCGGCCCTGTCGGCCACAGGGGCCCACTGATGGCTCAGGAACAGTTTGTTTGTCCACCAGTGTGGAGGCCAGTGAGCCGGTGAGGGTCCCTCAGAACCCCCTGGGAGGGAATGACCTTGAGAGGCATTTGCCAAGTTAGACACACACAAGAGGCTTCTCTTAAGGATGCCCTGCTCTGTTACGCAATGTACCCCAGTTCTGCTCCCTCCGTCAGCCCCGCTGGTCCCTACCACAGACCTGTGTTCCTCAGCCACCCCCTTCTATNTGGAGCAACCCTTCTAGGGTGAGCAGAGGAGCCGGATTGCCTTGACCTGTTGGCGATGCTGTTCCTTTTGCACCCCAGGACATCATCGGCCCTGTCGGCCACAGGGGCCCACTGATGGCTCAGGAACAGTTTGTTTGTCCACCAGTGTGGAGGCCAGTGAGCCGGTGAGGGTCCCTCAGAACCCCCTGGGAGGGAATGACCTTGAGAGGCATTTGCCAAGTTAGACACACACAAGAGGCTTCTCTTAAGGATGCCCTGCTCTGTTACGCAATGTACCCCAGTTCTGCTCCCTCCGTCAGCCCCGCTGGTCCCTACCACAGACCTGTGTTCCTCAGCCACCCCCTTCTATTTCCCCATTGGTTCCCATACCCTGGCCCCACCTGTGCACTGCCCCATGCCCCCTGAGGGCTGGCCCCTGATGCTCTCTCTGCCCCTACCACACCACACCTAACCCTGGACCCTTCCCATGGGTCCTGGTCTTTGTCACTGAACCCTCCATGTGCATGGCTGGAATAAACATCTCTGTGGACTCAACAAAGACCCTTCCTGCCTCTTTGCCATCAACTGATGTTAGCAACTATCCGGCATCCTACATACCAGGACCCCCAAGTCCTTCTTTGCAGACCTGCTCTCCAGCACGTTAGTCCCCAGGTGACATTGACTCCTAGTTGTAGGACCTGCATTTGCCTTTGTAGAACTTCAAAGAGTTCTTCTCTGCCCATTTGTCCAACCTGTCAAGGTTCTTCTGAAGGGCTGCACATTACACATTGGATTGGTCACTCCTCCCAGCTTTGTATCATCCGTGAACTTGCTGAGCAGGCATCTTCCCCTTCATTGAAGTAAATAACAAATAAGTTAAACAATACTGGGGCCAGTATTGAATCTTGAGGGACACCTCTGGTGACAGGCTTCCAAATAGGCCCTGTGACAATGATTTGGACACTCTAGAATCTGATGTCAAACCAGTTCTCCATCCACTGCCCACTCATCTAATCCACCACACTCCCTGAATTTGTCTATGAGGATTTTGTGAGAGACAGTGCTGAAAGCCTTTGTTAAGGTAGACAACATCCACTGCTTTCTCCTCATCCATGGGGGTGGTTGTTTCACTGTAGAAGGAGATCAGGTTGGTCAAGTATGGTTTACCTTTAGTGAATCCATTCTGACTGCTCCTGATCACCTCCTGCCTACATGGACAGAGATGGCCTCCAGAATGAGGTGCTCCATCACCTTTCCAGGAATTTAGATGATTGGTCATTCTCTGAGCCCTCCTTCTTGCCCTTTTTGAAAACTCGGGAATGTTTGCTTTCCTCCAGTCCTTCCAGTCTTCAGTCCTTTTTCCAAACTCCATAACCTTTCAAAGATGATGGTAAGCAGGCTCGCTGTGGTTTCTACCAGCTCTCTCAGAACTCAAAGATTCATCCTGTCAGGGCCCAGGGACTTGTGGATGTCAAGTTTGCCTAGATGATTCTAACCCGAGTCTCCTTGAGCAGGAGTCAAGGAGAATTGGGTTAGAATCTGTCTGTCTTCCAAGTTTCCTTTAGCCTCGTCTCCTGGGTTAGAGTTTTCTTAGGGATGATCTTGTCAGTGAAGATCAGTGCAAAGAAAGCATTCAGTGAGTCTGCCTTCTCAACCCCCATTTTTGAGTAAGTGCAGAATCATTGTTTTGCATAACTTCTGCTTTGTCAGCCTAGCAAGAGCTGAGCTGGTGTCCTGCTTGTGTTTTGCCTGACTCCTGTTTGCCTAAGTTACATCCTTTATCTATTTCTCCAAGGCTGTGCTGTTCTGTTCTACTGTTCTTACCAGTGTCAGCTCTACCTCCTTTCAGCAGCCTCGATGGGGTGTGTGTGTGTGTGTGGAGGTGGTCAGTGCTGCCTCTTGATCCTCCTCCTGCCACCCACTGGGCTCAGTTGGTGTCAGTGCAGCCCTGGGTCACTGCCCCCATGGCAAGGGGGTGGGTGGGAAGAAAATTGACTCTCTGGTCACCAAAGAAGAGCTCCCCTTGGCCTGGTGGTCCTAACTGCAGTTCTGGAGCTCTCACTTCAGCACCATTTGGCTTGGGAATGGCCTTGCTGCCTCTTCTCACCACATTGTTCCAGAAGACTGAGTCATTCTGGAATGACTCAGAAATGGGAAAGGACCTGCTGGTTGTGGGATTCCAGGGTCTGCCCTTCACTTCAGTGAACCAGACAAAATGGACCCCATGTGGCCATGGCTTTTTCCCTGCCAAAACCACACCAGTGGCTGTGATGTGAGTGGTCCTCGAATAGACAACACTGAAACCCTCAACACCCTTGTTTCTGTACACAAGACACATAGTAAAGAACATTAGTGAAATCAATTTTCACCTTATATCCCTTATTCTATTACCAAATTTCAGTCCTTTACAACCTCCAGTCTTTTCTAATAGCCCAATGACCAGAGTGACTTGCCATGCTGGGTGAATTGCCAGCTCCATATTTGTCACGCCTGGCTAGCCAGAAAGTAAGGTGAAAATTGAGAATGTAGTAGCTGATTTTCACCCAATGTATACTCAGCTAGGGGTGTTACTGTCTAACCAATCAGTGATTTTCACTGTATTCAGTGTTTTCAGTGTATTCACTGTTTTCAGTGTATTCACTGTATTCAGACAGAGAAAACTGTCTTTGAGACATGTCAAGTTGGACTGAAATTACCTATCTGAGCAAAAAACCCATGGGGGTAGGAGGACTGATGGATGTGCAGAAACCTGATAAGCACTGAACATCTCATGTCTTACACAGGTTAAGAAAAGGCATGAAAACTATATAACCTATTTTATTTTCCATTTTCATAGTATAAATTAGGAACCATTCTGTAACTGCTTTTGGTCAAATACAGTTCCAAATGTCAATGAAACAACAATTGGCTTTTTAACGTAAGTACTTGGCTCTCTATCTGAAATTTCCTGTTTGACATTTATGTGCTTCAGTTCTTAAGAAATCGTCATCCCATCTTTACTTCTGATGTATAGTAAAGGAGGAGTTGTGAGCCAGGATAACTCTTAATATGAGTCGATGGCAAAGAGGCAGGGAGGGCCTTTGTATGGGGTCTGCGGAGATGTTTACTCCCACTGAGCGCATGGACAATTCCAGGGACTGAGGGATCATGGGAAGATTCCCGTTTAAGTACGGGAAGAGGTAGGGATGGAGAGAGCATCAGGGACCAACCCTCAGGGGGCATGGGGCAGTACACAGGCATGGTTAGGGTATGGGAACCTATGGGGAACAGGGAGGGAGTGACTGAGGAACAGAGGGCTGTGGATGAGCAGCGAAAGCAGAACAGGGGTACATTAACATAACAGAACAGGGCATCCTGTGCAAGAAGCCTCTTTCTGTCTCTCTAACCTGGGGAGTGCCTCTTAAAATCTTTTCCTCCATAGGACCCTCATGGTCCCTAGGTTAATAGGCTCACCTTCCAGCACAAGTCCCCCTGCTGCATTTGTTAAGACGGCTTCTCCCACAGATTTCAAAATTGAACATGTGAAGCAACTGAATAAACACAAAACTACAAAAACAATCAAAAGCACCCATAAGACAATTTTCAAAAAGGATGCAAGCTATCCCCTGAGTCCCCAATGTTCAAACAGATTTTCTGGAGTGTCCCAGAGCTGGCAGGAGGGAGATGGGGCTTTCCTGGCATGGCCTCTCAGGGAACTGAGTCAGGAGAGGGTCTCCTCGGCAGGGACTGGTTCTCTGCCGGCTGTTAGCAGTGTGGTCAGCTGTGAGTGAACCTGTGCAAGGCAGTGTGGCAGCCTGTTGGGACTCGAAATAGAGATAGTTAATTCTGAAGAAAAAGGTTGTTCCTTTCCTTTCCTTTCCTTTCCTTTCCTTTCCTTTCCTTTCCTTTCCTTTCCTTTCCTTTCCTTTCCTTTCCTTTCCTTTCCTCCTTCTGTATTAAAAAGGAACTCTGGGAAAAGGGATTGGTAACTGTGCAGCAAGGGTGTGCCCATGGGAGGGAGACCACGGAGGGAAGAGGTGGGTAGGGACTTGGGGAAATGTAAAACATGGGTCGTAGGATCTGGGAAAACCCCAAAAGAGTTTGGCTTATCTCGTGGGGGGAAAAAGGGAAAGCAGGAGGGAGTCAGCGAGGCAGTAGGGATTGGGTAAAGGCAGGAGGGACGGAGAGGGGTAAAAGGGACTGGGGACCTGAAGTGGTGTGACTTACTGATTTGAGAGGTCCTGCGATCACGGGGGCAAGGTTCGGGTTGCAGGATGGCTGTTTGGTGTAAGTCTGTGGGAGCTAAAAACTTCACTTCTCTCCCATGCATGGCTCCCTCAAATCTGTTTGGTCACATAGCTGAAGTCAGTGAGTCAATGGTTTTAGGAAGAAAAAAAGAAATATTGCTCTTCAATTTTATCTCTTAGCTGGTGAATGAACTGACATGCCTTAAATGTTTGTATAAAGAAATAGCAGGAGGCATGCACATAACCATTTTCATACCTGATCATGCCATTCACCCGGTCTTTAAAACATTAATTTTCACGAAACATATTGTTGCATGTCTTTTTGACTATTTGATGGCACTAAATTACCAGGCTGAAAAGGCAAGTCAGATGCACTCTATTCCCCAGTGACAAAAGTATGTGTAGATATATACATACTAATTATATGTCTTCAAATCAAATACTGGTATTCAATACTATTTAATCCAGAGAGGATTTTTTTGGTATTTCTGTTGAAGCAACAAAGTTTTCAAACTGTTAGCAGCCTGCATTTTTTACCAATTTAGCTTAGCAGAGGCATTTCTTTTTCCTGGAGATATGAGATCAGAAAATAACATATTTAGGCACCAAAACTCAGCAAGTAACTCTGAACTTACTCTGTCACACTTCCAGTAAATCCTGTTTGTTCCTAATAGACTCAGTGATATATTGTGCTGATAGCTTCATCAAGCATTTGATTTATTACTAAATATTGACTTAAAACCTTGTATAAGAAAAAGAAGTTAAATGAGGAAAAAGAAGTCCCCCAAGCCTTTTGAAAATAATCACCCTAGTATTTGCCTGGTTTGTTGGCTTTACAGCTCAAATCCATTAAAATGAAAAAGCCCAGTCTGTACATGAAAAGCACAATTAGAAAGTCGAAACTGGGCTTTGGGAAAGTTTTTCAGAAAGGGGTTGAAACCATGAATTGAAAATCCATGAGCTCTCAGATGAGAAACATCTCTGGTGTAGATGGAGCTGTTGACATGGCTTGCCTAGTGTCTCCTAGGTGTTAGGAACATTTTAGTATGAAATCAATTACTCAGCAGCTAGGTAACAATCCTGCTTGAAAGCATCTATGAAATTCAATGCTTCTTGTATTCTGAAGGTATCTTTTCTCTGAAGGGATCCTTTCTCTAGAGAAGTAACAGTTTTGATTTCTCCTTTCATCACGCCAGTCTTTTAGATCATCTGTTTGATCGCATGTATAACAATAAATATTTTCCCTGTTTATTTACTCACTAGTTCTTTTAAATAAAACTACCTCAGTTAGTCTTACCTTAGAGGCAAATCTTTAGAAGTTTTAAGGACAGTTAAGACCAACGTGGACTTACAAGTGGCAATTTTCCTCCTCTTTCTCTTCCACTCAGTTGGAGGTAGAAAAGACTTCCTTCAGGGAAACTATCTGGAGTGTCCATGTTAGTCTCCTACTTTGAAGGGGAATTTACTCCCTAAAGGAGTACTCTGTAAGAGAGTTTAGTTTTGTTTAAAGACATCTGGAAAAATAGACTTTGCATTAGATTAATGTTTAAGGATGAGTATTTTGTTGGTGGTATCTGTGTGTTCGCTACAACACTTTCGAACTAACACCCTTTTATTGATGACATATTGAATAGGCAGTGGTTTTGAAAGATAAGATATCCTCATTGTCTTCTGTACATTTTTTGTAAATCTCCTTAGTAAATGTAAGATGTTTTAATGTGCTAGATTCTCCAGGAATATGTAGATGTGGCTGGGCGAAACACTGTAGAAAAGTAAACACAATTATATTTATTAAAGTTTAAAAGCTCACAAAGTAGCACAACTGTTTAATTCTGGATATGATTTTTAAATTATTTAATGTTTCATGGTGCTCAGATATATTCAACATGTAAAGTGATAAATTCAGATTGCTTTCTGTTATCATAATGGTTGCATAAGTTTTTCTGCTTTATAACAAATACAGAGAGCACTTTAGCCAAAGCTTTGTAGTTTGTACCTTGCAGGTGAGACCCAGCTACAGAACACTAAGACTGTTGTTTGTCTAAAAGATTGGTATTAACCAATTGTCATCAATGATACATTGTCATCAATGAAATAAGTGGCTGACATGCAAACTAATCGAATATACAGCCTCACTTTGAAACAACAGGGTATTTTCTTTGCCTGAAAGCCAGATACACCAATGCTCATTTCTATGCAATATTTCTTATGCAGCCAAGAACCAGGCAGAGAATCAGTTGCAACTACCTCCAGTCGAGTCTAGGAGACAAAAGTAACCTGTTGCCATGGTTTAAACCCTGAAAATTAAGCCCCATGGAGCTGCTTAACTACCCCCAGCCAGTCCAGCTGAAGAGAGAAAAGGCAGAGATCCAGAGTTGGAAAAGGAGCACTTACTGCAAATAGCAGTAAGATAAAAAACAAAAGTAACAACAAAAGTAAAAAGAAGGGTGATTTACGTACAAAATAGTGCTAGCTGACCTGGTCTGTTGCCATGTGTCCCCCTGAGACAAAGAACAAAACAGACACGTTCCATGTGCATGTTGTTCCCTCCCAATCTCAGACAGTGGAAAACAGTGTTGGACAAACTGCTCCATTTGCCCCTCTGTCTCCCAGAAAAGGGCAAAATGGGCACAGATCCCCCATGGCCTCTTTTCCCTCCACCCAAAGCCATATCTTCTTCTCCAAATAAGAATCTCTTACTTCTGCCGCACAGTGGTGACGTGGGTGATACAGAGCAAGAACCTAGACATGCCTAAATGACTGAAGGCTCTGCCTCCTCACATCCTTGGCCAAAATACTTGTATGTACAGGACAAAGACATCTGATCCCCACGGGAAATTAGCAAGTTAAAAGGTTCATTGTCTCTTACTTGAGTCAATTTGCCACCTCATTCTGAAGGACATGGCAAATGCAGCAATATACAAAGCTGAAGAACATCTCCTCTTATACTTACAGACTTACTGCCTTCTGTCAGTTTCTAAAAAGGTGGACTTATTAATGTAGTTGGATTGCTATCACCAGTTCCTGTAAACATTACATGCTGTGGCCCATGACTTCAGTGAAGACCTCCTTTAGCTGTACTAGTGTCATAAGTACCAGAGCTAGCAGAAAAACAAGCATAATTGAAGTGTGACTGTCAGCCCAGTTGTGTGAACTTGCTTAGCTGAATTAAATGGCAAATATAATCCAGTGGCCTAGAAGCAGAGAGAGCAGGGGAAGCTTTGATTTCCTCATATTTCCCTTCAAAAAATGTCAGCATTCTGGTACTATTTTGAACACCCACTAGGCCCATTTCAGTCACATTTCTGTCACATATAATTTTACTGGTATTTGTTGGAAGTCTCATTATGAACCTTTGCACATAGCTTCTCATGAGAACCTGCCCTGACAAAGTCTGCAAGGCACTCAGTGGCTAAGGGAGAAAAGGGTGAGGGCAGTGTAACCTGCTGCTGTATTAGTAAAAAAGGCATACCACTTATGTCAAGAGGTATGAAACCAGGAGGGCACCACAAAAACGCAGGATTCATGCCCAATTAAAAAGAGTGAATTCTGCTTTAGAGAACAGAGCTGTGTATTGAACACTTTGCCACACCAGTTTTTGGCCTAATGTTGTGTTTTCTTGTTACTAAGGTGCAAGTACTTGGAGAGGTGTGCTGCAATACAGAAGCTGGAGTCATTGATAAAAAGAAAAGACTCCTTCACAATGGTAAAAATCCTGATAAAAGGAAAAAACCCACCACAGTAAACTTCCGATTTAGCAATCTACACATCTAGAGCCATATATTAGCAAATGACAGGAAAAAGACCTGTCTTTTCAGTCAAAGGCTTGTCACAGTTTGCTAGAGATCAAATATATACGTGATACCATTATAAATTTACTATCCTTCTCTGTTCTCCACTTTCTCTACAAGGATTATATTGTTACAACAGGAACAAACTATTGCCACAAAATTTAGAAATTGCTTGTGGTCATCTACGCTGTCACTACTTTGTGACAGACATTGTCAAGGTGTCTGCATTAGGCAAAGAAGGGATCAGAGAAAAATGCTCAAGAAAATGGCATGCAACACGTCTATGGATGACACAGTAATTTTGACTGAAAATTTACTTTTTGCATTTTCCAGAGGAAACACAGAAAAGCCCTAAAGGAGGCGCTTTTTTTCCTAAATTTGCTGTGAGATCAGTATTTACTAAACCTAAACTTTGAAGTGCAGCCAAAGAGCCAGAGAGAGACCAAAACTGAGACTAAATGTAAAGCAGTGATATTATATCAGTGTCTTTTTCTTTCATTGATAAACCCTCCGTTGCCATTAAATGCGCTCTGGAGCATTACAGAACACTTTTGGGACTTTTTTCAGCATACAGAGCAGGACACACTGATCAGTTTGGGCAGTTGTATCCTCTTACTACTTAATTGCTGAGCTGCAGATTAGATATAAGAAAATGATGTTTATTGCTTGTTCACTCTTCTTATCGAAGGAATTTTGTGAAATGATAGGGAAAATCTATGGTTATCTCTACTAAAATTACTCGAATATTGTTATGATCCAAATATTAAGATTATTAGAGAGATGCATCTGCCTGAAATGAGATGCAAATGAGACCATATGCTGAAGTCAGTGGACCTTTATTTAACAGTAAATGTAAGGTAGAGAGAGATAGAAAGAAATAGGGAATAGAAAGAGAAGGAATAAAAGTAGGAAGGTATATAGTCACCGTTCTCTGTATCTTGTAACAAGGCTTGGTGGTTGCAATTTCGATGTCTGGTGGTTGCTGTCTTGATCTGTCAGGGCTGGGGGAAGCCCTGACAAGGAGGTGGAGGAAATCCACACAAGAGAGAGTTCAGGGTCAGGTGGGAATATCCAGGTACCTCCCCTGAGGGATGAGGAGTTTCACACTGAATGAGGTCATGTTGTGTTCAGAACAGTTCAGGAACCTTTGACACCTTCTAAGGCTGGCTGCCTATTACATCAGTGCAGTTGAATCCCATCATGGTCCATCAGCAGAGTTGAAGAGCTTCAGACTATGTGTGAATGTCCCCATACTTTCTTGGCAGGGGAGGTATGCAGCTGAGTTCACTTACATTAAGGACAAAGACACAGCACCTGGCTTCCAGAGTTCTTTCCTCATCTTGCTCAGCGCTGAGCTTATAGCCTGAGGTGGCAGGTGTGCTCTGCCCTCTGCACCTGGGTGGTTACTTTGTACATCAGCAGCTCGACTCCTGATTTTAGCCATCAGCATTCCAGGAAGTCTGCAAGCCACCTTCCCAAAACTAGGAGGAGTGTGGTGAGATGTATTTGTGTAAGAGACAGAATGTTTCTCTTTATTTCTGTATGAAGTCATGAGCTCTTGAAGACAAGAGATATTTTTCATGAGCTTGGACTACATATTTTTACTCTAAACAAAAGAACTTGATGACTTCCTTCATCTGTGAGAATGTCCAACTTAAAATGACTATCAGTGATGTCCCTCTGACCTTGTTAGATGTCCTTTATTTTCTGGTCAGTCTGTCCTTCCTGTTGCATATTTTTGGTCTTTTCCCCTATCTGCCCCATAGCTGCCCAACAGCAGCATTTTATCTTCAGGGAGATAATGATTTTTTCTGGACATGGCCATAAGCTTGCTTTTTAAAAGTTTTTCTGTATTATAAAGATTTACAGACTGTGTTATATAGAGTTGCTATGAAAAATGCTACCGTTTTATCCTCTTGAAAAGTGATTCCCTTGTTTGTGATGAGGATGCCCTGTATTTACACTGGTGGCTATCAACTGTCCTGTTCTCAGTGTACAAGCCAACATTCAAACACGTACAAGTCTTATACATGACTTATTACACTGAGACTTAAGTGTTATGGCAAAATGCCTATTCAGGTATTTTGATGCCTAAATTTCCTGCATAGTTTCAGTTGAGTATTGTGTGCTTCCTTATTTTCTGTCTTGGGCTTTCTCTGGCAAGAATTGGCTTTCTCTGACAAGAATTTCCCCACAAGTGTCAGGAAAATTAATCCACAGACATCAGAGGTTTATGTCCAAAGAGGAGACAGAGGAATCCTGTTACTTTATTCTAATAAAGGGAGAGGCCATGGGGCATTCCCCTGGGGTCTCCTGAATTGTTAGAGGATGCAGCCTCCTTTTTTTCCTGATTTCCTGGCTGCATTTCCCTCTCTCTTTCCCCATTGGCTGAAGTACTTGAGAGGTACAGACTTCCTGAATTGCCTAATAGAAATCCCTTTCTAATGTAACACCCTCCCCCTTTTTTTTTTCTTTTTCTATGGAATTTCGGGTTCTTCCTATTGCTTCTTTCATCTCTCAGTATCTATCTTTACCTATCAGCAGACCCACGGTTTGTTTGTAAAGACTAAACCCTCTCACTCTTTCATCAATCAGTGAAATTTCTCTCATTGTTTCTTTCATCTTTCAATATCTAGCCTTTACCTGTCAACAGACCCACACTTTGTTTGTAAATACAAATCTATCTCATTCCTTTCAATCCCTCCTCTTTTATTTTCTTAATAATTGCTTTTACAAACTTTAGTTATCATTGACTTAATTTTCTGTTCCTCGGTCTTTTTTGCTTTTGTGATTATTTGCAGTGACATTATTCTCTGTCCTTTTGTAGCCATCTCTGGATCAGTAGGCATGGCTACTACCTGCATTTCCTTGTTTAATAAGTTTCACTAAGCAAGGGATCATGCATGGTAAAAAGATTAGAGTTGCTACAGCACATAAGAGCTAAAAAAGGCATTAGTTTGACCCGTAGCCCACCAGGTAACCATAAAAACATGTCCCATTCCCATTCTTTCCAAGTTTGGACTGGTACGTGTGTCAGCTTTCGTATTCCTTTTGTTACTTGTTTCACCACTTTTCCATTCCCATCTATTTGCAAACAGCAGTTTGAGTAATTTAATTTTCTGCACTCTCCCTCTTCTTCTGCTAATAGATAAACCCAAAGATAAAGTCCTGTCACAAACACTTTTTCCCATGTATACACCTCCTGTTCTATTTAGACAACAAATGCCTCTTTCAGGAGAATGAAGTCACCACGGACTTCCTTCTTCACCCTGTTCTGTTATGGACCTCACCCATGGTGCTGACCCACCATTTAGGTTTGACTGGGCTGGCCACCCACGACCACTCTTCAGATCCTCCTGGCTCCCCACAGACCCCACAATTGCTAAGGTTAAAGGTTTTTGCTACTTCTTCTCCAAAGACTAAAAAAATTATTCTCCCACCTTTGGCCCAAACCTAACTGACAATATAAAGGTACAATTATTAAAAAGAACATTGTAATGGTTTAATCTAATCTCCTAATCTAAATTTCAGGTTGTCTTCCAGACCACCTGTGGCGAGCGAAGGCACGGAAACAGCTGAACATAAAGAAAACAATGACAGCGAGGATTAGTCCCCGGTGACTGGAGATATGAGAGGAGGGATGCCCACACAGACTATTTCAGCAGACACTCTGTGCGTAGGCACCCGGGGCTTCCCCCGATGTCGATGCACTGGCTACTGCTGTGGTACACTCCTGTGGAGCCTCAGTTGTGCCCTCCCCTCCTTTTCCTCCAGCTGAGATGTCCAAATCTCCAGGGCCCCAGAGACCCAAGTGTGATGGGTCCACCTGTGTTCAGCTGTCCTGGCAGCTGTTTCTGTGGTCAGTAACACCTGGAATAGTCCACGCCACTTCGCCGCCAGTGGTGCTTCTTTCCACTCCTTAACTAGGACCCAATCTCCTGGCTGGATGTTGTGAACAGTGAAGTCCAAAGGCAGGCTCTGTGCCAGCTGAGCTTCCTGTCCAGGAGATTTCACAAGAGACAGTATCTGGGCCACACGTATTTTAAATATACATCACTTATCTCTACCCCTCCCCACTAGGTTGAGAATTACATGGGTAAGGAATTCCAAACATAAATTCGAAGGGAGATAATTGAACATCTCCCCTGTGTCTGGCCCTTATTCTATGGGGCATACCATGGCANAGTCCACGCCACTTCGCCGCCAGTGGTGCTTCTTTCCACTCCTTAACTAGGACCCAATCTCCTGGCTGGATGTTGTGAACAGTGAAGTCCAAAGGCAGGCTCTGTGCCAGCTGAGCTTCCTGTCCAGGAGATTTCACAAGAGACAGTATCTGGGCCACACGTATTTTAAATATACATCACTTATCTCTACCCCTCCCCACTAGGTTGAGAATTACATGGGTAAGGAATTCCAAACATAAATTCGAAGGGAGATAATTGAACATCTCCCCTGTGTCTGGCCCTTATTCTATGGGGCATACCATGGCATCTTGGTTTCTATCACCAGCTTCAGAAGGTGTTTCTTTCTTTCTCCATTCATCCTTTCAACTCAGCCTGAGCTCTGGGAGTGCCAGGGAGTATGGAGATTCCATTGTATTCCTAGAGCAGTCATAACCCCTTGAAGAATTTTCCCAGTAGTATGAGTTCCCCTATTGCTTCCACAATCCCATATCTTGAAATTATTTCTTCCAAAACTACTTTAATAACTGCTCCTGTAGTTGCTGAAACAGCTGGAAAAGCTTCTGGCCACCTTGTTAGTTGACATACTATTATCAGAAGATATTTAAACCTCCCCACTCAGGGAATTCCAGTAAAATCCACCTGGCATCTCGGGAATGGACATATAGCCCAAGGCCTCCCTCCCCTGGCAAGTTGCTTTATAACCCTGTTATTGGTTTTAACACAAATCAAACAACCCTCAATAGCTCACTTTGCCAGAGTAAAACATACTCATAGCAACACACATTTTGAGGAAGGCTTCTGCCAGTCCTCGGGAGCCCCAGCTTCCTTCATGAAATTGTTTTAATAACTGTAAGGCCAGAGCTTTTAGTATCCATTGTTTACCATCCCTTGTAAACCGATTATCCCCTCTTTCCTCTGCCCCACTATTCTTAATTATCTCCAACTCCTCTGGGGAAAAGACAGTTTCTTTGGCAGCAGTGGGGTTACTGGGAGCAAGGGG
>VZTN01000484.1:1930-15078 GCA_013400515.1 Erpornis zantholeuca
TTCTAGTAACAAGTTCAGGAGAATAAAAATAATAATTTAGGAAAAATACATAACTTATATCAGAGAATCTTTGCCTAATTTTTCTAATTACTAACTGTAATTAGAATGAGGAATAATTTTTCTTCATCTTTGATTTGGTATGTGTCAACATATTCTTAATATCATTATATAGTGACATAAGCTTAAATCACTTATGTTCAGGTCTTTACCTAATAAGAACTTGAAATCATTTTTTGTGGTCTTTAAAATATATTTTAAGGGAGAAAAATNGTCTTTAAAATATATTCTAAGGGAGAAAAATATTGTGAAATACAATTTTGGACAATATTTATACGGGTATTTTATGAGAGGTACCTATGGGATTGAAAGTTCCAATTTAAATTGCCAGCAGCTGAGAGCATTCTAGACAAACCACTCTTTGTAAGTAATTTTGATTCTTTTTTTATTGCTGAGCCCTAGAACTGAAAGTCTGGTTTTATCTTCTGATATGCCATTGATCCTGATGTGCTTATCATGTTTGGTTTTATTGTTGAGTTGACATACGTAAAATCACATGTGAACTTTGTCATCCAACTTGCTATTTTTAAATCTTTGCAAATGGAAGATAGAATGAAAGAAGAAAATGTTTATTAGACTTCTGGCTTAAGACCACTCTTCATTATAATATCTCATTTACTGTAGTCAAATTTGAACATTAGTTTTTACAACACATTTATTCAAGGGTAAGGCATGCATTCTCTAATATTTTAAAAGATTTTTCTTGGCAAATAAAGAAACATAAGAATTCCAAATTCAATTTTAGTATGACTTACCTTTTTTTTTTTCCCATTGATTTGTTCTACTATTCTCTGTGTTAGTATTTCAGTCATCAATGCCATTTTCCTCTTATCTTAGATTTTAGACAGATTTTAGCCTGCTTCTTTAGCCTTAAACAAAAGCTCTTATTCTTTTGAGAACTATTTGAACTTGTGGACACATCTCCACTTCCCCTGCCTTTCTTACACCTTAATGGAAAGTTTATTTTATCCCTTTTTTATCCTTTATCTTTTTGGTATGTAAAGATATATTGCTTGTTTTTTATTTCCTTCTCCTATCTGCTAAAATTGTCAGTAAATCTGTCCTCTGTTGAGTCTCTTCCCTGATCAAAGGCTTCAAAAATGGTAATGCTAGTCTGCTCCTCAAGTCACTTCTCCCTTAGCAAAAGAGGGGTTAAAGACTTCTAGAATTAACTATTGGCTAAATGAACTTTTGGAGTGATAAGTTTGGAGTTCTCTTTTTGCCTCAGAGACATTAGCAAATTCTTTCTGATTTTTTTTTTCCCTAGGTACTACAATTAGTGCATCTTTTTTCACATGTATCCAGTTAGTGAGTTCTGATGATGACATGAAATTCTGGACAAATTTTTATGGCTATTATGACTTCGTTTTTTTGCCTTTATTCTTCTGGTATTTTTGTAAATTCTATGCTTTTCAATCTTTCATTTCACTATGAAATTTCTTCACTAACTGCATGAGTTTTTTCTTTCCTTTTAGTCCCAAGAGTCATCTATTTTGCCCCTATTATCTGTGTAGCATGTCATCCATTCTTTGCATATGTGCTTCTTCTATCACAGTGTCTCATTTATCTATGTCCAACTTTAAAAGGGAGTATATTACATTTTTCTTTTTACACCTATTGCTGCATTTTATAGTGATGTTTATCTTCTATGGTTTAAGTATATGGTTTTACTCCTTTTTTTTCTATTATATATATCTCTAAAAATAAATTAAATTCATAACTTGATGGATGACACAGAACAGCCCAAAGCTGTAGTAATACAAATAGTTTTACTCTCTAAATGAGGTGGGCAAATTTAAACTGTCTGCTGGGAATGATGCCTGGCCATGATCATAATTCATGGACCATGCCTAGGAATTTTCGGAGACTGATTGTCATCAAAGGCCAAAAGCACACTTGGAGCCATTTTAACGACTAGAAGTGGAACCTATTGCCCTTCCAGTGCCTGGGAATATTTTTTTTTCACTATGGAATGGATGAGCATTGAAATAGCCACTCTACACATTGTATTGTCATTATAACACAGTTGTTATTTCCTTTTTTTTTTATATAGTGTGGTTTTTTGGCTTTTTGGAATTGTGGGTTTGTTGGCAGTTTTGGTTTTCAAGCTGTGGGCTTACTGTGTGTTTGGATTTTTTTTTTTAAATTATTATTAAGATAGATCAAAAAATATCTGCTTTCTTGGTACCCCAGTAAATATAGCTTCACAAATTGGTTTATTGATTGATTAACCTGTGAAGTGTCAATTTTAGTTATTCACTGCCTGTCTAACCTGCACACTGCTTTACCTAAATATTGGCAATTTTAGTTCCCTATTATGTCCAGAACTTCAATATGCTGTTCATCTTTCATCAGGTGAATGAGTAAGAGTAATTTCCTTCCATATGTTTTCCAAGTTCTGCTTTCATCTTCCTCATCCATAAATGAAATCTAATCTAATTAAGTGCCTGAAATCCCATAATATCCTATTGATATTAAACTCTGGAGGATGGTACTGTAGCAGTGCTTAAGGCTAAGAAATTCAGAGGATTGTAAATAAAATTCCTATCATGTATAATAGAAACTTGAATTTTAAGTAAATGTCAGGAAAAACCGGTCATTGAGATTTTATTTGAAAATCTATTGAAACTCCTGTACAGATATATCTACGATGAGGGGGGGAAAATAAGCAGATCTGTTTGAAGACTAGGCTCAATAAAAGGCCTGTGATGTTTTTTTTTTTCTTCAAGAGTTGTTCCATTTGACAGCATCATCTGTTCTGCTTTAAGCCAGCCTCTGTGCTTTGCCATCAGAGCAAAAAATTAGATCCATGACTATACTTCCCAATTAGATTATTTTCATTGCTATGTGTTGTCTCACATCTTTAAGGAAGTATGTAAATTATTGTCTTTATCTTGAAATAAAGCAAGTCTGATGCCCTTACACGACTCTGTCAGGAAGAAAGAATGGCCCACTTTCTCACTTCTGCTCATGTGCTGCAAAGCTTACGAAGAATAAGGTAGTCCAGCTAGGAGAGGGGCCAATGCATGAGCTTCATGGTGACTTTAGGCAAACTCCTCTGCCCAGAATTTGTCTGGATTCTATACCAAGCACTTGGTTGTCTTAAAAGAACAGAAAAAACATATGACTAGGGAGTTGGGTTGTTTTCATCTACTTAATATTCACATAATTTAAAAGAAGTAAGGTGCAACTAATCAAATCAAATCATCTGTTACAGATAATATCCTTGGGAATTCAGCAATCAAGACCACTTTTAAATTACTGCCAAAATTATCAGTGCTAGTAATTTCATTATACATACCTAATCAATGCTTCATAAAAAGTGTATAAGAATGCTAAGAGAACTCTTAGGTCCATAAGATAATATCTTGCTGGTGAGACCATATGCTATGAAAAGTAGTTTTTGTTTAACATGTCAGTATTTCTATATAGTCAACTGAAACATAAGACACAGCAAAGAAGGAACTGGAAGATACGTTCAGAGGAACTTAAGGTTTCTGTCAAGTTTAATAAGTTTTGCTAGTGTTATATATATATGCATATACATAGTTTGTACCACATAAATATTCATATGAGTTATTTGATGAATAGAAAAGACTGACAACTGTGTTCCAACCACACTGCCTTCTGGCCAACTGCTTAAAGTAGTAGTTTAACAGACCATCTGTAGAGTGAGTGTACCATGTCCGTCATTCATGCTTACAAAATATTAGACTAACTCAAAAAATTATGGAAACTCAGTTTGCATCCCTTAAGGGGATACCTATTACATGGAAAAAAATTAGGACTTACTACTGCCTTCCTTTATTTTATGCTTAAAAAAAAAAAGTGATGTCAGGGCAGCATTTAATGAAATGTAGGTAAATGAAAAAAATATTTTGAAATCCTTTCTCTGCAAGACATGCAACTTCATAACAGCTTCATAGAGCACTTGCTGTAACAAAGCATTACAACAAATAACAATAGCTTTGCTGTGTTCTTCTGTGAGTACAGAAGTGTCAGAAAGCAGGAAAGAGTGAAAAGCTTGAAAGTCTTGACATTTTAGTAATTTTAAAAAAAGTGTGGCAGCAACAAGTAAATCTTTGTGTTATGGTTGGTTTGTGCTTTCTGCTAAACACAGCATATGAAGGGGTACAAGGTCACAGTAAATAACGTGGAGGAGAACATAAGCTCTCAATCACAGCATCCAGCTATATTTTAACTATTGTAACTGGTTCTGACAGACAGAAGTGTCGCATCTTAAGGTGATGGTACTCTTCCAAGTGCTATGAAAGTGGAATAAAGAAGAAGAAACAACAGGAAAATGGTGCTTCTTACCTACTGCTTTATCACTGTGGACAGAATTTCTGCACAGAGTTTTGGGAATCAAAACACTTCCAAAAGTGAGTTTGGACATTAAAAAATTGACTTTCAATATTATGGATAGAATTAAATTCTGACAGAAAACGAAGAAAATAATTTTTATGTACTTATTCACATCTAAGTGTGTATGTGAATCTATTTACAAACATATTATGAATATAAACCATATACTAAATGTATATTATAATTTGTTACCCTGTAGGCCTTTTGTAGCAGGTGCAATAGTAGTATATATCATGGAAATATTATTTTAACTAAATAATACCATAATATCAAATGTACTTTAAGAAGTAAATGATGTGCAAGTGACTTGTCAGATTTATGTTAAATTTCACCAATATTAACATATTGTGTTATGTTAATATAACATAACAGCATATATAACAGCATCCATATTACTTCTCTACAGATTTTCCATAGAAATCTGTAGAGAAGATCAACCTAGATTATTAATAAGGAAGAAACTACACAAAAAAAAAAAAGGCTATCTTGAAAATGAACCTATTGTCTGGTGATTCTCAACTAACCATCTGAAGTTTGAGTAGTGGTTACAGGAGAGTAAGAGAGATTGTTCAAATACTTTCTACAAGGCCTTTAGATGGGGAAGGATCTTGATTAGAAATCCCTCAGAAATCTTACAGCAGGCCCCAATATATTTTTGTATAGGCTGTTGGAAAAAGATACCTACTAGGAATAGACACTAAGCACTGAAAATATATTATTATTAAATTAATTTGTAATTGTTCATTTTTACACACTGGTAAGATATTAAATTTTATCCTTTGCTGACAAATCACAAATATCTTTCCAGTCATAAAGTATTCCAGAGAAAAACCTGTGCCTGTGGTCTTCACAGTTCTACACACCCTGACAAACATAAGACCTTCAATCTGACAAACTAACTGAGTGAGAGGAAAGGTCACCATGATGCAGAACCTAAAACAAATTTTTAAAAATTTGTCTAAAGCAGGAAGTTTTTCAATTTTGCTGAAAGCTTCTCATACAAAGTACATAAATCAAATAAATTTCAAAAAAAAATATACAAAAATGCAACAAGAAACACAAAAAATCCAAGATCTTTAAGGTTCACTTTGGATATTAGCCTACATCTTATAATTTTCACAGATACTCTACTGTCCAAAGAAATGCCTCTGAACACTGGCTTGCTAAGCTATGGGCAAAAAAAAACCCCATACAACAGTTGTGGATCAGGTTTTTATTAGCATAAAATTTTTAACATAATCACAGATGACTCAACAATTCTTAGAATTTGGCAGGGAGTACTTATAAAATAAGCCCAGGATTTGCCCAACTCACTGGTCTGTCATGTCTGATTTATTGCCTCTGGCAACTGAAAGTTCTTGATTCCTGAAAGTAAGAGTAAAAAATAAATTAGTATTATGCACCTACACAAATCAGC
The DNA here is from genome assembly GCA_013400515.1 of Erpornis zantholeuca. NCBI lineage: Eukaryota > Metazoa > Chordata > Aves > Passeriformes > Timaliidae > Erpornis > Erpornis zantholeuca. The sequence continues at coordinate 7,770 of VZTN01000484.1, forward strand.
AACATTGTAGGCACAATTGTCCCCTTGGATGAGTGGTTTTATATAAGGAACGGGAATTACTGTATTTGAACATGCTGTTAACTATCAGCTGCCAAAACACCAGCAGATTACAGCTCCTTCTTTTGTGTCCTCTGGGAGATCAGCAGGGCTGCTGCACAAACGCAGAGCCAGCAGTAAAGTGGGGATAATCTAGCTCTGCATATGAAACATGCATGAAATATTTGAAAAGATCTATGCTTGTCCTGTTGGCTGCATTTTTAAAGTAACAAGCTGGTTGTAGCAGATATATGTAGATCAGTGCATTAGCTTATTTCTGCTAACTGTTCAGGAATGTGGCTTCTGTAATTTCAGACAGAAGTGGCTGCTGAAGTCACTTTACTCTTTCTCCCCACGTGGCTCTTACAAGTCTAAGTCCTCACCATCATGAGGATGCTGCTTGGATCCAGTACATTTCTTGGATTAACAGCATTGAAGCAGAAAGGAACATTTCATACCACAGAAAACCTGAGATGTACCATTAAAATGAATTTTAGGATTTCAAATAACAGTTGTTAAAGCTGCAGCAATTTTGGAATGTATGACTGATGGTAACTACATCACTTGCAGCCTCTGTGGTAATAAGTGATGGTTTCCTGCACTCTGAATATAAAAAGCAGTAAATCGTCTTATCATGTGAACCAACAAAATATGGTCCCTGTAGCAGCTGCTGTTTACTGGGAAAAAAAGAGAATACACCATTAATTTAATTATGCTTTGGTGAGAATCACAACAATCTACATATTTTGCTGTCCAGAGAGCTGCGATTGCAGAGGGCCAGCACTCCCTTGCATGCATCTAGAATGAGTTTTAGAAATGTTGAGTGGCACTATCTGTTGAAATCATAAAGGGGACTATTTCTAGCATGCAAAAAAATTAGATCTCATAACATGATTTTTGAGGATTACAAACTAAATATTTCATAGGAGTACTCATTTTTAAGTTTTTGATTAATTTAGAGAGCTGGTGACAGCAGCAGGAGCAGAGAGCCATATCCCTGCCATGCACAGCCCCTGTTGCCTGCCCAGCCTCTCACCTCACCTCACCTCACCTCACCTCACCTCACCTCACCTCACCTCACCTCACCTCACCTCACCAGCTGGACTCCCATGCCCTCAGGAGCAAAGAAACAGCCCTCCTGCTTCTGGGCAGGGGCTCCAGGCTCTGCACAGGCTGTTCCAGTGACCTACATGGTGGGACAGCTGCCACTATCAGGCCAGTTCCCAGAGATGGCAGCTGGCCAGGGGCTGGTGTGGCATCCTGAGGGAGTGACCCAGCGGGGGCTTCATCGTGGACACATTAATAAAAGTTGCTGATTTTCCTGTTCTACTCACCTGTGCCTGGTCCACTCAGGAACAAGTTGGGTGCAGGCAAGGCGTCAGAGATTTGAAACTTGATGACTGTGTGGTTGCTGTCACCAACTCCCAATTCACCCATGAGACCCTCTCTGGAGACAAGCCACAAATTACAGAGTGCATGTTTCTGAGTTGGCTCCCTGAGTACCTCTATTAAAATTTTTCTCTCCAGGTGTTTTAGGAATCTCTTGGATCTGTTTGTACCAAGTGTGTGGTTAACACTCCTCAAGATTAATTCTCCCCACAAAGACAAGGGTGGTTGATTCAGGGGTGTACCTTGGTTCCTTAAAGAATAATTTGTTGTTGTCGCAGCTGGGTGACCAATAGCAAACTCTCACGATGACACCCACTTAATTTGTCCCTCTGTCCTTTCCCAGAGGCTCTCATCTGTGACATCACCAACTGCAGCTCTGGCATTCCAGACCCTCCATTACATCCAACACTCACAACAGTCTTCCCTTCCCTTCCCTTCCCCAGATTCAGAAAACCTGCCATGAAGAACCTGTATAGAAAAGAAGTACTTACTGTCAGTCCAATCACACTGATCACAACAAATCACCATTTTCCCCCACAGTTTCACATAACTCAGAACTGGGATGCAGTCCATGATTTTTCTGCTTATAAAGCAGAAGTATCTAATTAAAAACCGATAGAAGGTAGCTTTCAGTTAAACATAATTAGTCTTGCTAGTATCTTCAGATAATTAAGTTATATTTTCCAAGATGTTTGGTTAACCCCTTAGTTGTTGGGGCAAAAGTACAGGTTTATATGATAACTGGTTTTAAAGTGAATTTTTTCATAGTATTTTCTTTGAAAATACTCATATTTAATTGGTAAATCCTTGGAGAGAATTGACAAATACTGCAGATATATACTGTGATGTGCCTAAGTAATACTGAAAGCTCTACAAGCACTAAAACATGAAAAGTTATTAAATGTCTGAATGGAGAGGGATAATGGAAGTATGAAATATAAATTCAGCTGTTTAAATATCTTTGCTACTTATAAAAAAAGTAATGACATTCAGAAAAATTACATTTCTTATAAAAACACAGCAATGTTTCTCAAACACTGATCAACACAAGTAGAATTTGTAACACCTGATTATCTGCCCCATACATATTAAAAAAATCAAATAAATTAAGAGTGTCAACTGCTTATTTGAAAGTGAGATGTATAACTCTTTCCATGAGTTGTCATAGGAAAAATGATAAAAATTAATATCAATTTTTAAATTGATATTTCTCTTTGAATATTTTGGGGAACATATCTTCAAAGAGTTATATCCTAGAAATATCAGAATTTTTTTTTTATTTTTAGGGAAGAATCACATTTCAAATGTTGTGTTTTGTGAGAGAGAGGGACAATGTGAAAGAGTGGATTTGTAGATGGGACATCAATAGAAGAATTAAAATTACATAAATACCACACTCAAATTGATGAAGAGTTTACTCCCCTGCTTGGGACTTAAATAGTAAAACAAAAGTGGTAATATGTGACTTGAAAAAACCACAAGAATTTTGGTTTTGTGGCTCTTTTTTGCTACTGTGGTTTTTGATTTGTTTCTTTCTTTCACCCAAATTTTAGTGTCAACTGCAAAAGGACTGTACAACATAAGAAAAATGTAATGATGAGAACATTTACGTATGACAAAACGGCATTGTAATACATTTAAAAAAATTCAAAATTGTCATTAGGAAATTGTTCTTGTGTAGATTCTGTATATAGTATTTGCCTGTAGAAAATCCAATGGTTTTACTCCACAGTTTATTAAGGGCATTATTCTTTTATAGCCTCCATCCAGGCATGAAATAAGGTAAAAATAAAAGGATCTCAATATATGCAATTATGGTTTGAACAAAATGATGCTGAAAACAGTGTGATTATTTCTATCAATTTCAATAGTCTTAGGATCAGACCTTACCCAATACCTCTGCTTAAATATAAGTATTTGTCCCAATTTTCTTCTCCTGAAAGTGTAACGATTATATTAAAATAATTATAGTCCAAAATACATAATAAACCTTCTACCTGAATTAATTGAATTTAAATAAATCATTTTTACCTAAGTTAGGGCTACCAAGTCTATTGTTGCAATGTTTATTGCAGAGCACGGCATCTCGAATCACCTGTTTTAACTCAAATTAGGAGAGATAAAGTTTATTCTTCTCTCCATCATAACATAAAATTAGCTGGCAATCAATGAACAGTGTAGTAGTATTACTTTCAGCAATCCAACAAATAAAACACATCCCTAGAAACTTAAAAATTTTCAATAAACGCCTACACTTTTCTGAACACCCTTCGACACTGAATAGCCTCCAACAATTAATGTCAAAATACTCTATTCTTCCCTTGTCCCCTTCCTGTCCCCTGTAATTAATCACATCATATGACCCAAAAGTGAACCCACTACTGAAAACAGAGGTTCTGCTCATGTCTCACACATCTCTGAAGAATGGACACAGCTACTATTTTAATAGTTCAAGAGTATGGAGAGCTTTGATTTAGGCTCATCCTACAACAGAATTGAAAAAAATGACACCTTTTCTACAAAATGCAGGACATTATCCCACAAGCAGTAGTATTTAGCAAGCACATCTTGTTTCCTGAACATGCACTTATTGAGTGCATATGTACAGTTATTTATTCAGTTATTTGTACATTGGTGTCTTGTGTCATTTGTAATGTCCTGGGACATTTTTCTCTACTTCCAGGTGCTTCTCCGAAATAAATATACTAAGGTCTCTCAGATTCTCTGTCATATCTGTCAATGTCACTGACATATCCTTTGATTGTGACGGCACTAGATGTGTATGTGTGTCACTAGACACCCAAAACCATTTATTTAACATTAGCACTTGATTATTAAAGCACATATCTGTTGTTCCATCTGCTTTAGGTCACTGCTGTTTTTCTTATCATACCATCCAGAAGCACCTTATGCTTGCTATTTATAAAGAATACTTGCTCTTTCTGCTGCTTTCCTGTATGAGTGCCTTTTGGATACTGTTTTGATTGGCCTCTATCTGAGAGAATATGAGAGTAAGGTATCACTTAGAGAAATGGGTAACTTCAAAAAGTTATCATCTGCTTTATACAATTTCTAAAAAAGAAAAAGGATTTCCATTGTGCAAGGGAAATTACTTGAAACCTGTTTTCACTATATTGAGGTGGGATTTTTTTTCATTTTGAACTTTATCCACTTTTATTTCTGTCACTTCTATCAAATGGATTGAAAAGAGTAGGAAAATGCTGATTGAAAACTCCATTCTGTCCTTTATCACAAATCACAATCTCTCACATCTGTAAGCCTTCAAATATTTTTGGCTGTGGTGTTCTTGTTTACTCTATATATTGTGAATTACCTTTGCTTGGGAAAATAATTTCTCTGATCAGAATGGCCAGCTTACAGTGAACCTTTGCTCTTTGTCTCAGAACTGATCTAATTATTTAAGTGTACTGATGTACAGTTGAATTGGGTGTAGGGGGCAAGGTTTTGGTAGCAAGGGTGGGCTCTGTGAGAAGAGGCTGGGGCTGACCTCTGCTGGACACAGACAGTTCCAGTCAGTTCCAGCAGATTGACCACAGGGAACGATTGAGTCCTGCAGTCATGGGTCTGGGTGCAAAGACTTATTTAGGAATGGGCAAAATAAGTATAAGTATAAAATCCCTGCATAAGCAGTGAGGCATGAAAAAAAAAATAGAAGCAACCATGTGAACACAAAGGTCAGAGAAAAAGGGGGAGGAGGAGGAGGTGCTCTAGGTTCTGGATCAAAGGTTTCCCTAGAGCTCGTGGAGAGGGCCATGGTGGGCACGCAGATATTTCTTGGAGTCAGCTACAGCCCACGGAGAGCCACGAAGGTGTGAGTTCCATCAGGAACTACAGGCAATGGAGACTTACTCTTCAGGTTTATCCTGCAGAACAGCTGCTCTTGGAAAGGACCCTTCACTGGAGAAGGAGAAAGGTGTAAGAGGAAAGAGTGGAAAAGAGCAAGAGTTATGAACTGACAACAACCTTCTTATCTCCTCTGGGCCTCTCAAAGCAGTGGAGAGGGAGATAAGTGAGTAATGCTAAGGCAAATCTGTTGTAGTTTCTTTGTCTCTCACCATCCAAGTCAAATTTAATTGGCTTTAAATTCTCATTTTTTTCCAAGGCCAGTCTGTATTACCCTAGAGTGTTCTTGGTGAGTGGTCTCACTTTCTCTTGACTAAGTTTTTAATCTTATTTTTTCCTCCTTGTCTTGTCGAGTGAGAGAGCACTGGATAGGGATCTGGCAGCCAGACAAGGTCAAGCCAACAGAAACAATAAACAGTAACACAAAATGGTCAGAAATGGCATAAGAACTTAGTATTTTTAAACAGTTATAATCCTGAGAAACTTGCAATCTATGAATGAGAACCCATAGCTTCTTTTTCTTTTTCTTTTTGGTGATTTATGACATTTATCTTCACAAGTAACAGTTATGTGTGATGGAGATAGTGGCTTTCCTGGAGATGGCCAAACACCTGCCTCCCCACAGAAGTGGTGAATGAATTTATTGTTTTGTTTGCTTAACCATACAGGTTTTTCCTTACCTACCTATCCACAAGTTTTCTCATTTTTACCGTTCTGATTCTCTTTCTCATCCAGCTGTGGGGAGAGCGAGCAAGAATCTGTGTGAAGCTTATTACCTGCCAGGGTAAACCCAAAATTTCACATGTCAATTAATGATAAATTTTCACAATACATATCACCAGTATATTTTTATTTTTGAACAAAATAGGTAAGATTCATGTTGCTAGCTGAAAAGTCTAACGTTTTCTGTCTTAATAGTTATCTAGTTTCATTTTATAATTTATAGAAGGAAGTGTGATCACCATGTGGCAATTCGTCCTTCCTAAATCATTAGGTAATTTACATTCCTCTTGTACCTCTTCACTTCCTTTTAGTATAATGGGAATTTGAATAATTATTTTAAACTTAACTATTCATTGTGAAAAGTTATACAAAACCAAAAAATACAATATGCTATGCACATTAATTTTGGGAACTGTAGGGAAAGAAAGTGAAGAGCCAGTACCAAAAGACAGTGGGGTTGCAAAAAAATAAAATTGCCTATTTTATGCAGTTATCCTAAAACTGAAAGATGAAATCATAGGCTGGGTTTCTAACTACCCATAGGATTCATGAAGAGAATTGAGCACTTTTGGTTTGGACTTCCAAATTGTACTGTACAAATGGCAAATGGATCTAAAAAATACAAGGACATTATTTCCCACTCAGTCAGAAGTAGGAATCAAACCTCTATCTACATTCAGATGAGTAATTTGACTCCTCAATGAGAGAATAAAATTAAATTACGTTTAAACACTGCAGTAGTTTGTCTAAAGCTCTGTTTTTTAAGCATAGTCTAAGAATGCCTGGCAGAATAATTGTGTGATATGCCTAAGGAAAATCTTATTTCTGAATACATGAGGCTTGAGTCCTTTTACAGAATCTTTTGCTGTTTGGTATGTGAAGTAAAAGAACATTTAGATCCCTGAGAAAAATATCAATCAAAATCATATGTCTTTTCAGAGTACTAAGATTTTGAGGCTGGGTAATGACTGCACATTCTGGTAGCTGTTTTCAGGACAGTCTCTTAGGTGTGGATACATGCAATTCCATTTAAATGTCTCCTAGTAAGGCACATAAAATTTTCCAGTGACATATACAGGAAGGAGTTACATAGTCAATTTAGAGAATATGAAATGCAAAACAATTTCCCTGGACTTTTGCTCTTCTTTTATATGATTTCCCCTTTCATTTGCTTTTGTGATTTATTTCCTGTAGCTCGATATTGTACAATAACTACAGAATGCCTGGACAAGCAGGTGCACTGCCTCATGTTCATTAAATACCCTTAGATGAATTTGTTTTCTAAACTTCCATACAT
>VZTN01000486.1:0-45980 GCA_013400515.1 Erpornis zantholeuca
GCACTAAGAACGAGATTGTGTAATACCCTTGTGGGTAGGTATGGGTAGAGGAATGTGGAAAGAGCATTTTCTCTTCTCCCACAGGGGACTGAATTCACTTCTTCTGAGAGAAGTACCTGGGTTCCGCCCTGCTTCTTTCTTCTCTTCCATCCCTTGCAGCACTTGGACTACAAGGCAATAAAGAAGGGGGGCTGGGAAGCAGAAATAAAATTGCCAATCCACATAAATCAGCAAATTAGGTTTGGGGAGGTCTGGGACAGGTTTTCTGAGCTTATGCTGTCAGTTTAGCCAGCGCATCTTTTAGGTTAATGCTGCCTGATGTAAGGCAAGCTCCAGGACAGTTTGTTTTGGCTGTAAGCACAAACTCACCAGCACTCACTGAAGAGGTTTCAGATATAAATGCCATGGTCTAGATCTTAGGGAATGAGCCCATTGTTTTTTTGCAGAAGTCAGGAAGGAGACTTTCACTTTCAGATTGAAAAGAAAACATTGAAATCTTGATGCAGTCCTACGCTTAAAGCTTTTTATGTTTATAGAAAATTGCCTCTTATAGTATTGATGGCAAATCGCCCTCAGATTGCAAAAGGTGCACAGAGAATGCAGCTGTATTTTTGAAACCATGTTTTGACAGATTGTCATGCTTCTCACAAAAGTTTGATTTTAGCTGAAATATGCATAGTAAATGTGTGTACTTTATTATAAGAAAAAAGACCAAAATTGCTCTGCAAGTACTACTATGCTTTGCAATTGCCTTATATCTGATAAAACTGGTGTCATTAGAAATGAATGCTTTTTCTACTGTGGCATTTATCTTCATTGAAGTATTTGCAGGTTTTTCTGTAACTGGCAATTGGCAAAGCCACAAATTCTGAGTAAACATAGCTACTCCAGATGGTAAATATTCTGCTTTTAAAGTTTCCTGCTGTAAGGACAAGAAATACCAAAAGACAGAGTGTGTGGATGATGATGGTTCTGGATATAACAAAGTGCCAGAGGGAAAGTCAATCCAATACCTGAGCTGTCTGGTTCCCAGCAGCAGCACAACAAGGACTGTGACCTTCACGGAGGGTAGAGGATGGTTTTAATTGACTTTGGATGAAAATATATAACAAAGTTCATCGTTTCAAAGTAAAAAATACTTAGTCTGTGTTTGTGGAGGTCTGAACTCTCGCCAAGGTCCAAGTCCTCTCTTCCTAAAAAGAAATACAATATGGTAAAATCTTTTTCTGTGAAATCTGGGGTTGGGCGGCTTTTCTAGAAGAAAAATTAAAAATTCTGTATGTAATTCTCGGTCACTATAACATAATTTGTACTTTGGAAAGTGCATTTGGAAGCCATCTTTTTCTAAATGGGAACACTACAGAGAGATGACTTGGGTCATTCTATTTGCCACTTCCTGATTGCTTTGATTTCCCATAAGGCATGTTCATATTTTCAATATAAATGTTTTCTCCAGTCAGCCCCCTATAGTTTGACTACAAAAGCTTATTTAGGACTGCAACTTGGTGCCTTAAAATATTTTACATCTTCAAGGAAGTTTTTTGACTAGATGTTGATGTTGTCCAGTGAAGATCATTCATTTTTTTACCTATCCAGTGTTTCATTTGTACTACTATTTAATAAAACACTCTTCAGGTTAAAAAATTCTGGTAAAAAATCCCGTTAGTCTGATAAACAACTATACATTTTCTCTATACCATATAAATATTTGATGGTTGGAACTCATAGGATATTCTGTGTGATTAGTGACTATTTAGTTTCACCCCTCCAATATATATTAATTTACAAAAGAGAGGGGGTAAAAAGCATGGAAATACTTCACTAAATACCTCCATTAGGTGAAGCCTTTATCTTACGAAACCAGAATGCGGTTCTTCAGAGGAGTGATCTGAGATCACTAGTGGGGGAGTTCAGTGTCTAAAAACTGGCATCTTCTCCTTTTCCTGTGCTATGCGATCTTGGACACGTACCTTTAGTGTGGATTTAGGTGACGTTTAGGTACACATATCAACTGGATTAATATCCTCAGATTTTAAAGATCTGCAGCCCAGGTTTTCTACAAATTAAGCTTCAGTCTCTAAAACAGTCATTGCAGTCCTCTGCTGCTTCACTGGCATACAATGAAAGAGGTTTATCTTACAGGTCCAAGATGTTCTGATGCTGTGGTGGTCAAAGCTGTGCAAGTATCTTAGACTGGTACTTATTTTGCTTTGGTGTGTAATATATAACCAAACTGGTTTTGAAGACATAAAAATGTCTATTTAGTTCCATATGTGTCTTAGATTATGTATGGCTTCTCTGGGATTCTCTTTAGACTATACTTACAGCCTTCCCACATTACAAGAGCACTTAAAGAGCATTTTCTGGCAGCTCAATAAATAATAGAATTAACACTTGTCAGCTTTGGTTTATTTCAGCCTCATCATGAATTATAATGTAGCACTCTTTTGGTTTGGTTTTGAGCTTGATTTTAGAAGAAAGAGTGAGTAGATGCATTGCAGGTTGGTTTCTCGAAGTACTTGTTTTCCTGAGAAGGAAAGTAAAACTTGTAAGCACTACATTTTAAATGAAAGGTGAGGAGATCTGTGTTGTTTTTATTTGTTCATATTTGTTCCTCATGGTTCTGAGGAACCTTTGCATTTCTTGCATACTAGTTTTGCTCCTGTACTGATGAAGATGTTCATCCTGCCTGCATTCAGTAGCTTTTAATTTTCACAATTCTCATCAGTAGTGGAGGGTCCAGACAGCCACCACCAAATGAGGGATGGTCGAAAGAGAAAAAGGCAGAAGTGATTTTTGTAAGATTTTACAAGTCAATATATTCTCAGTGACAACAGGTCATAACAGAAGAAACTGATTTCATTCTATGATGAGATTACAAGTTTGATAAGAAAAAGTAATTGCACAAAATCAATTTCTTCAAGTCTTTTTGTAAGACTTCAAACTACAGAATATTGTGATAAGGAATTCATCACCATATTATATCAATAAAAGGCTTTAGTGGGCTGGGTTCCAACCAATGTGGTAAGGGTCTGAGCAGCAGTGTTGTGTCATCACTGCCAGATAATGCAGCATGGATGCCCCAGTGTGCTTTGGTCATGAGGGTTAGGAACTGGCAGATCCCAGAAAGCTGTGTTTTCTGTGAAGAATCTATGCATAGCAGGGTATGGGTAGCAGCATTTGACAGGGACTGTCAGCAAAGCTGTCACAATTCAACGGTGATTCAGAAGTACATAAAAAAACTTTGCTGATGCAGCACAGCAATGATACAGATTAGTCAAATATAACCAGTGACAAAAACAAGGCAATCCTCAGATAAGTGCAATGAATATGATTTGGGGCTGGAGGAGAGAGGGAGGATGAATTGTTTAACCAGTGAGAAGGAGTTTCTCTGTTTAGGTTAACAAGATTCAGAGGTATCTTGATTGCAGTACATAAGTACCTTCACAGGAAGAAAGTATGGGATTCTGAAAGGCTCTTTATTTTAGCAAAGAAATGCAAACCAAAAAGCAGTGGCTGGAAGCTGAAACTAGAAAGAGTCAAAGCAGACATCAGATACAAATTTTGGAAGTGATTTTGAAGAGCCAATAAAACACTGTACTAGACGTATGAGTGCATCTTTTCTCACCTGATGTCTTTAATCTGGATGTGAATGTTTGTTTTGGAAGACACACCTCAGGCAAAACATAGTCTGTCTTCAGTACAAAGCTAATAGTGATAACTGTAGGAGGGAAGAAATGATAGTTCAGATTTCAACATGGATTGCAGAAGGCTGGTAAGAAATCAGGGTATGTGCTTGTGTTGTTACTTGCACAGAAGTCCCTAGCAGTGCACCCACATTGTTTCAGATTAAACCTTGTCTATGTTTGCCTCACTTTCTGCAAACTTCCCTGCATTCTGCTGTGTAGACACACGGAAGGAGGTAAGGGTGAAAAGGAATATCTGAGTTGAGGAGTAACTTTAAAATAACAGAAGGGAGCTCAAACTTGAAGCTTTGTGCAGTTAATGGGAATATTTTATTCAAGTTGGAAGAAAGATAATTTTAACAGTAATGTTTATAAGCACTACAGGGAGATATTATCAGAGACCAAAGAAAACGGATTTGCAGTAGGCAAGGGAGTGTGGGAGCTGTGGTGCTTAATCCAAGGGAAAGCAAATCCTTGAAATGTTGTGAAAAAGGAAATGGTAAAATCTTATTTCTAAAAAACCAACCAGCATAGCATGCAAGTGACAAACTCATTTTCATTTCATCTTAAGAAAAAGAGCTACATTCTGCTCCTACTTCCAAACTTAACACAGTATAAATGGGCCAGTCAGGAATAACTGAGAGTGGAGCTTGGTTTTACCACCCTAGTTTTCATTCAGGGTCACTGCAGACATCATCTGTGGGGTCTGAATTCCGTAGAACTGACCAGAGTTTGGTCTTTTGTTTGAATAATCATAACGATAGGAGGATTTTAAAAACGGGATCTGAATCCCTGCTGAGGTTTTTAATACCCCCTATTCTGAGGTCACTGGATTTAGGATTTCTGCTTGGGCCTATCTCATACATTTTTACAGATACTCAAAAGCCTGTAATAGCCCACACGCAGGTTATATTAATTTCCAGTGCCTAAATCCTTTAAGTGCTTTGGGGATTTCCCTGCTAATCCTCTTTTTAATGCAGGGGTAGGTTTGAACCTTTGGGATTTATTCTTTTTGTTGGTTGTTTTCCAACCAAAGAATTTTTCAAGGGTAACAACAGCAAGTGCTAAATACATAAAGATATAGAAAGTTTATCTGCTGTTTATATTATCACAGCAATCTGCCAGTCTTTTTTTGGCACAAGAAGGAAAAGAAAGTGTGACTATTATTAGTAATTACACTACTTACAGTAATTTTAAACACTTGCTAATATTAAATTTATGCAAAAATATTAAATCCTGACTGAACATCAAATCTTTTCCTTTACAAGGGCAAAGTGACTGTATTAATATTAATGAAGCCATAAAATACAAGTTAACTGACAGCATTTTTGCAGTTGCTTACTGCAACTGTATTTGTTACTGAAAATTTATCGTATTTTTCATGTCTGAAAGTAAAAAATGAATAAAACCATCACAAACTGCTCTTTGTTGTAAGTGACATGCTTTTTCTTTATGATGCATGCTTTGCCATAAAAAGGGAGTGCTTAATGCATTTCTGTTGGGAGATGCCTATTTATTCTGACAAACCGATCAGCCTCCAGGGTGTTTCTTTGCCACAGAACGGATTCTACATCTCATCCATTATCTAATAAGATGTGAAAAGAGTATCCTGTCTCACAAAAAAAAACAGGCTTTGTTTCATTACAAGGATGTGGCAGGCTCACTTTCAGATTTACTTGCAGGATATACAATTGTTAGTGAAAGGCCCAGTTATACACTCATGAATGTTTCTAATAGGCCTGTGGGGAAAACACTGGTAACATTGGTACTGAAGATAATTTATTTCAAAGGCAAGTATAAAATGTGGCCTCTATAATGAGAAAATGCATTTCATGTCTTAAATAGTACTGTGTGAGCTTATGAATTTTATTATTGTAATAAACACCAATGCCACATAAACTAACCAGCCAGAATGTCTCGGCAAAATATATGCCCTGGTTGTTTTTCTTCTCTTTCTTCATTATTTCTCCCTTTTCAATGTTTATGAAAGGTTTAAAATTGTGCTTGCATGGGAAAAAAGAGATTGGAGCAAGGAAAGCAAGCTTTGTGCTTGTGGAGGCAATGTGTGATAAGGCAGTGATAAAGCAGTGTATACAAAACCCTATCAGACAAATGTTGTCAGTCAGATGTGCTCATAAGGAAATAAAATCACAGAGGAAAAAGAGAGTAGGATACACAGTAGGAAATTCAATTAAACCCAGGCACAACCTTAAATGCTAAGGGATAACAAGTCTTTAAGACCCTAGGTATCCAGATGGAAGGTACTTCTCTGTATGTGTTTGAGCAGTGCTTAACATGCCCAAAACTTTTGACCATTAATGCACTGCAAATTGTTGTTGTATTTAAATGATGCTCTATTGCAACAGTGCAGCCTCCTGTAAGCATACCCCACATAAAAGTACCTCCATTGTGAAGCTGTTTGCTAACAACCACAAGTGAATTAACAAATCGGTGTTAGTTGAAGTAAAACAAAACATTTTAGATCATTGACAAAATAGAGAGGTGGCAAGAAAGCAAACAAGTGATTAGGTTTGATATCTCTGGAAGTTAGAACACTCACTCCACCGCTCCAAATTCCCCATACTTTCTGAATAACAGGATCAATTCTTTTGGACTTGCACAATGCTTCTTTTCATTAAGTACAGTTTCTTTAACATGACAATAAAATATAATTTCAGTACTTCTTAGAAAAGTGAAAATACAGCTTGAAAGAGTCCAAAATGAGCTGGAATTACTGGCAGACAAATGTTCTAGTGTCATGTCCTCCTGATAGCCTTTATTCATTACATGAGAATACAGCTCTGTATCTAAAAATCAAGGCTGTTTTATCAGTCTTGCTTATAATGCCAGTCAGAATGGCTTACCGCTGAGAGATCTTTCAGAGTCTGGAGTTTCATCAAGACAGCATTGCTTTAAAACAGCCTAAGAGAGACCCATTCTACATTATTGACTTCTCCCCTTCCCCTGCAAGGACACAGAATTTAATGCAGCATTGATGGGTCAAAGATTTTGACATGTGTCAAGACAAATATCTTCATTTTAGAGTTTAAAAAAAGGCATCAAACCTGATACATATGAACCACTTTAGGTGGCAGAGGCAGTCAGGCTGAACTACAGACAATTGTTTCACTTATCTGGAAAAAACATTACTTTTCAATGAAGCCTCATATAAAGAACAATGTTATTTAAGGAAGAGGAAAAGAGAACAATTGCTAAAGATGCAATAAGGGCCTACAGGTAGATCCCTAAACCCTGTGTTAAGTATCCTATCATTGTGTTCTTTCTATGGATTTTTTTTAAACCATCTTGAAGGTCTATGGCAAGGATATAATTTCCTAGAAAATGGTATTTCATATGGCCTTTTATAAAGTGGTCATCCCCTTGCAAAGTCAGCAATAGTTTTCCATAGAGAAGGCATTTGATTCAGAACTACGAATAGACTATTTCCATTAGCAAACACTATACAGCAGAACTGCTTTTTACAGCCATCGCCCTTCTTCTATAAATAGACTTCACAGCAGGAAAAGCATATCCAGAAGTATCTGGTATGACTTTACATCCCTAAATGAACCATGTAGCAAAATCTCATTTTTAATAATGGCATTTATGTTACTTCACTGATGAAATGTATAATAATAACAGCAAAATTGTTGTGTTAATGATCAGAGTGTATAATAAGATGCACAATTAGGAGGATTATGGGAATTTAATGGAAAGAGAAGGGCAAGGGATCATCTGTTGTATGAGTCTTCATGATTGTAACCTGCTGTCTATGTCCCTAATGTGTTTTTATGACTGTCATGCTTTGGTTTGTTTTCCAGTCCGTGTTCTGCCGTGAATGTAAAGAAGAATATCATGAAGGGGAATGCAACTCTCTCCTCAGCCCACAGGGAGCCATGGCCCAGAAGGTATGGATCTCACAACTTCTGATCATTTTCCCTGGCCCAGCCAGAGTGACATTTGTCAAATGAGTCCTAATTATAACCCTGAGTAAAAGCAATTATGTTCATGCTGAATTACTCCAGTCGTCGGAGTTGCAGAATTGGCTTTGCTGTGGATTTCAGTCTCTTTGATTGATAGAGTAGCTGAGTTCTGTCAGGAACACACAGGGCTCTGCCATCAGTTGATAAAGAAAAGGCCTTCCCATTGGGCTTCTAGGGTTGTCTCTCTTCAGTGTGGACACTTTTGAAAGGCCTTCTATAGTCTTGCTGCCTTTCAGCTTATTTTCAGTGCACCAGTCAGGAAATCATGTGGCTTTGGGCTGAATAACAGGGCTTTTATATAGCAGCCTATGCAGAAAATACTATTGGTAATTTATGTTTTAGCTTACAGAAATAAAAAATAGATTGTCTAGGCTGCAAGCTGTTAGATTATAATTATTCTGGGCTGCTCTATAATTTTGTAGCTACTATAGCTATAGATGGGGACAGGAAATAGTTTTTCTGTCCTGGCATCTCTCTTTGTTTGAGATTCAGGTTTTCCCTGAAATAAATAAATCATGTAAACCATGGTCTTTCCAGCTAAAGATAAAAATTTAAAAAATAAATAAAGGAGAAAGCAGGAAGTGGAAAGAACAGGAAACATACCCGCTAAATATCTCACAGCTTGATGCCCAGGGTGCACTCCTAAGAAGCAGAAAACTGGTATCTGACAGGTTTGATGCTAAGAGGAAACTCAAACCCTGAGCCCCCACACAGTCCAGTGTGGCAGATAAAGGTTTGTGGGCAGATGCTGATGAGGATTTGCATCCAGCCAGCCCTCAGGGAGGTATGCCAAGCTCCTGTAAATGCCTGCAGGGGGACTCTGTCTGAGGCTGGCTTTTGGGGACTCAGTGAACACACAGACTGACAGGGAGCTGAAGTTCTACTGGGAACCTTTGCCATGTGCTGCTGCCTGCAGATGGTTCATATGCCATACTTTGCAGACAGTGCACTAGGCCATGACCTGTGTAGAGATGCTTCTCTTTAACCTTTCTTAGTGAAGCTCTTCTAATTCATAAAAATAATTAGCAGTGGCTGAGACAGAATTAAACAGTCTGTATCCTAGTTGTCAGTCAGGATATCTACATCTGTTGCCGTGGAACATGTGTATTGTATCAGACCCAAAATCCATCTACTTTCCCACCTCTAGTGATTTGTGATGTGGATGTGGTGTTTTATGTTTAGTGCTATTAGAATTTTTTTTTCCATGAATTTGTGCAACCCACTTTTTAAAGCCATATGTATATATAATAAGGAGATTTTCAGCTTAGCTTCCCTTTATGAAGAGCACTTTAATTTTATTTGCAGTAGCCTTAGAGCAGTCTTCCAGTTCCCATTCATACTTAGATAAAAACAAAGCAACTTCAACAGAGACGTTGAGAGATGCTTAAAGCATCTAACAGCCTAGTAAAGTAGGAGACCAAGGTCCAATGTCTTACCTGATTTAAATTGATCTGGAACTTGAATACATCTCAACCTGAACAGAGAGTTCTATATTCATTAAGTTATTTATGCTTAGAGTTTTGCCTAGAGTACTGAAAGTTGTCATGGCACGTTACAAGTGAGTTCAACAACACTGGCTCTGTGGAAGCTAGAGTTCATGTAATTTTTATGTTGTAGGTGAGAGATAAAGGTATGCCAGGAAGAATCAGAATACCATAGGAAGTAATTTATTTTAAGTATTTGAATATTGCCTTAGTTTTTCCTTATAACAATGGGAGCATTTCACCTATCTGATTCAATCTCTTAGCACATGAATTGCGCCAATTAGACCTGTTAACTTAGCAAAGTTGACTACTTTTGCAGTTCCAGTGTAACGTGAACATTCTTGCTGTTCCTGAAAAATTTCCTGTACTCTCAAAGAACTGTTCCAGAATAGCTAAATGATAGTACCAGAATAACTCTTGCACCTATACAAATCAGGTCCCCTGCACAGACAAGACAGACTGCAGACTAGACAGGATTCATTGAGACTCCAGTTTAAGCTGCAGTTAATTGACTTAGGCCCACCTTCTCTTCCTCTAAGAAACTGAGAGCTGCACTAATTAAACTTTTCCACGAGGCGGTGCTGTGCCACTGAAGGAATGTTTTCCTTGCTTTTCCTGAGCCGGGCGAGCAAACCGAGCGGTAGCAGAAGCAGGGCAAACTCAGGTGCTGGTGAGATGCTGCTGGTCTCACCCGCCCAGCATCACTGCAGAGCCGCCCGGCACTGCGCAGTCCCGTACCGGGCACACAAACCTCTCGGGGAGCATGTATGGAGAGCAGGGCCCCTGGGACAGTTTCCATCTCTCTCGTTGAGATTAGTGTAAACATTTATCCACCTGTGCTTTCAGGCTGTCTGTTCCACTTGGCACCACCTGCCAGGTTCATAGGTCTGTGTGTCAGACCTAACTAGCTGTGATTGTAGTGCTTGGTGAGGCAGTGAGAAGGTTTTATTTTTGACTGTGGTCTGTTCCAAGGTAGGAATAATACACTTCCAGAGTTGTCTTCATGCAGTTTGAGTCCTGTCTGGATCTCTTCCACATTATTTATTTTATAAAGAGATCTAATTGTCACAACTCTTGCCAGTTGATTTTAAAGACAGACACACTTCCACTAAACTGCTCCTCTCCAGAACAGGTGCAGGATACACAATCAGTCTCAGGGAAACACATCCTATAGGAAAAATGCAGGCTTTACTTTAGCCTGTCGTGGCTGCAGTAGAGAAAGGACCTTCTCTTGCCTTCACATCTCTGCAAATGCCTGCAGGTCTCCAATGTTCAATGATATGAGAGGAAACACCGTGGACAGGTTCAGGCCTAAGTCAGCGTGACAGAGGTGAACATGGCGGAGCATAAGGAGTGTGAAAACGACAAAAGAAAAACCAAAAAGGAGAGTTGTTGTGAAGGAATTGGATGACCAGTAGTTGATGACAACACGGAGAGCAGGAAGGGCCATGGTGGCACTCCACGCAGTGCTCCCATTGTGTGTCAGGGCACTGCAAGTCCCATCTACTCCCTGGGGACTTTCCATGTGTCAGGGCAGGGCTTGAGGACAGGGATGAGCCAAAATGGTGGAAGGCAGGTCCACAGATGACCTATGACTGGTCTGGGCAGGGATGTGGGGCGCTGGAGACCAGCCCTGCTGCAGTGTCACCAGGCACTGACGTGGGTTCCTAAGACATGAACAGGCTGCAGGGATTAGCAGGGGATGGGGACAGCAAGGTCTGATGGTACCCTCAGAGCCTGGCACACATTTGGGAAGACTTGGAGAAGGAGAGTCCTGCAAAAGAAAGGTCGAGTCTGATACAGAGGCACTTGAGTGTTCATGAAAGCCAAGAGCTGACAGGAGAGACTATGACCTGTCAGATAGAGCAGGAACTCCAGAAAGAGGAAAAGAAAGAGAGATGTGAGATGACATGGCACGGCTATGAGGGCCCAGGAAACATAAACGGTGGTGGTGGTGGTGGCCTGTGCTTGGGCAGATGTCAAAAGGAGGGAGGAGGAAGCCTGAGATAAAGAGAGGGGAGTGTAGCTGGTGGGACTGTGAAGGAGGATAGGGGAGGATGGAAGGGGGAATGGGGTCAGTTGGCAGGAGGAAGGAAGAGGGCAACTGCAGCTGCAGGGCATAAGAGGGCCAAAGCAGGTGCCACATGTGGGTCTTCGAAAGCCTATCCCAAATAAAGGAGTTGGAAGCTTTTAATGGTGGGAAGCCAAAGGAATTACTTGATGCTTGGGGTAGAAAAGGCAAACTTGGCAGCAAGCAGGCAGAGAGCAGCCCAGCTTTAACTATTGGCATATCATGACCTTTCAGATCTGTGCACAGATATTGCATGGCCCATTGGGAAGGATAAAATGTTCTCTTTCTGCTGAAATGTCTGTTTTTAGCCCAGACAGGGCATTGGAAGCTTGTCTTAAACATTTCCTTACTGGTGTAGGACTGATTATTTCCTATCTTAGTTTGTAAATTACATTATTCCAAGGAAAATAAAATTTATCTGTGGCAATATCAGTTGAGAAGCTTTGTTTTAAAACCATTGCAGCCTCCTGGAGCTGTTTGAACTTTGGGATGACAGAAGTAATCATATTTGATGAATTAAAAGGCTCTGTGTGCATGATGGATTCAATGACACAGTAAAGGTGACTCCAGCCACATTTAGGTTTAGAAATAACCACATAGTCCCTGGTATGTATGCCATAAAACCAAGCTTCCTGGCCCCTTTTAACCTCACACATAGACAGTCTGTGCTGGTGGGGAATCTAGCATAAACCAGCTTCCTCTGTGAGTCCCCACCTTAAATTAGCCTAGCTTTCCTAGCACAAAACCTTTCTAGATGGTTTTCCTTTTACAAGGATAAGCAATGAACCTCCCTGATCACTAGCAACTGGACAAGAATATGTGACCACATATTAGATTTGAACTTTTTCAGAGTAGCTTCCAGGATGGTTTTACTGCTGGGCATGTTGATAAGAGACTGGCGAGGTAAGCTGTAATAGCAACAGCTATTGCTAAAAGTGGTGCCTATGTAAATAAGTCAATAGAATATGGGACAATGAGTCATAAGTGTTTGGGGAAAACAACATGACACAAACCGTATGAAACACACTCTTAAAAAGTATATTTCAAAGATGGTTCTGTGGACAAACTTTCTCCAAGAAGCTGCTGATTATCTTGTCCTACCAAAATAATGAGTGTGTAATTATAAAAAGCTTGGTTTTTAGCAAGTTTGCTTTTTCAGTGCAAACAGCAGCGAACTGCTGTGAATTTAGTAAATAGAATAAATTAAACATCATGATAGATGTCTATAGTTACAGCTGTACACAAATACCTCCTATAACCTGGATTCAAAGGCTTGAACCTAAAAGAAAATCCAATGTCTAATTCATCATTTACATAAATCGCTCTGGCAGTCTTTGTGGAAAACCCAGACAAAAATCTAGTTTCTCTCATTTGAACAAATTCTGCCATTAATCATCAGCAAGCAACAGCTGAAAACCTAAGCCTAGACTAAACATCTGTGGTGTCTGAATTCTTAAAGTTTGCCCAGTGGTATCTTCTGCCCCGAGGTCCAACCCAAACTCCTTAAAAATCCTGTCAGAACATATGTAGTCTTAGTTCTAGCCTTAGTCCCAGCTAGTTCTAGCAAGTCTGGCCCTGCAATCCATACAATCCAGCAAAATTCTTCACTAAACATTCATCTTTAGCTGCTGATGCAATTAAAAATTCTTACCCATTTCTTGCAAACAGGTTACAGACTAGGTTGAGTAAATTTCTGCCATTTTATTACATTGAAAATCTCATTACCTGCTGAAGGTGTTCATTTCAGACCGTGTTCACTGTATATGCAAAATAAAAAATGTATTGCTAGTTTTATCAAGGTCTTCGAAAGCTAATCAATGAAGTATTTTTAATCCATTTACAATAATACTAGGATTTAAAGTTCAAATTATACATAGTTAAAATAAAGGATATGCAAACTTTCTGGTAACAGCCATTTCCCTAGTATTGTTTTTAACCTTCCACTGCTTCTCAGGGTTCTAGGCTCAACAGCTGCAGTCTGGAATGGGCTGGCATGGTGAATCCTTTACCAGAAAGAGCATGATGCTGATATTAAAGGATTTTTTCCTTCTTACTGTATAATCTGCTTGGAGTCAGTCTTACGTGTTTCTTAACAGATTCTTTCTCTGGTATATAAGCCAATGTTGGTGTATTTTACCCAAGTCAGTTATGCCTTTGTTTTCTTTGTTGTCCTCAAATTGTTTTTATCTTTCAAGGCTGTATTTGGGTAACTGACCACCTGAGAGTGGTTTGTAATGCTGGGGCCTCCCATATCATCCTGTGTCTCTGCTTTCAAGGCCTCTTCTATCATCCCATGCCTTTACTCCTCTGTGTAGGATTTTATTGCAGGGTCACAGACAGTTTGTTCTGCCCAATTGTACCCATAATGGTGATTGCTGCCTGTTAGTTACAAAAATACATGGAACTGTTAATGCAATAATACAAAAATTGTACAAAAGCAAAAGCAGAATAGGGAATAGTCATCAGGTCATTAAATAATTGCTGTCACATGCTAAACCAAACCTCTAAGCATGCCAAGACAAGTTCAGATAAAGCCTGATGGGTCCTGAGGGTCATGGTGCTGACTTGGCACAAAGGCTGTTGTCTCTTACAAGAAACAGCAACATCATTTTTACTGAGCCACAATGATATATGTTCTAAACCTTCATCTACAGTCTCTTCCAGTGTAAATCTATAGCTGGTGCTGTAAAACTTAATTTCAATTCCACTCTTAACCTGTGGGACACTCTCTGTCCTGGCTGTAGCCCTAATCTGGAGTCCTTTGTCACCCAAATCCCAAAGCCCTCCCCAGAACCACCATCTTCAAATCAAACCTCAGCTGTTCCTTATTTGGGACTCAACACTCACAGTCCTCAGGTAGCTAATGGAGGGAATAGCTTTGCTATTCTGCAACTAGCAGTATAAAATTTATCCAGCACCCCTGTCAGCCCAGGAGCCCAGCAGACCTAACCAAAAGCAGAGCAGTCAGTGCCTCAGCTGAGTCAGGGCAAACCTGATCCTCTCCATCAGCACACACTTCCAGGGCCCTGGCTGCACCCTAACCAGAGCTTCTGGGCTCAGACCTGACTCACGCACGATGTCTCAGGCAAATCACTGGCTCGAAGCCCATTGGATCACTTCCCACACGTCTTTTGCTGCACAGGTGCAACATAAAGGCACATCCATGCTCTTGCACACACAGGTCCAGGTGTCACAGCATCTTACATCCTGCTGAACGCTCTTGTAACGTAGCTCCCGCAGCTTCCCCCAGCTCCCTGGGGCCTCCAGCCCATCTTTGCTCCCATCGCCTCCTGTGTGCAGGTCTCGGAGCCGACTGTAGGGGGTATGAAATGTACAGGCATTGCCTGCCAGGCTTCCTTTTCCACCGTGGAACAGCTTCTAAACTCTCATGCTGTAGATTTCCAGCATGCATGCAGGGTTGTGAAGCCTGGTCTCAAAGCAGCTAATGATAATCTAAATGGTAAGTAGTAAATGCTAACCACAAAATGCATTAATTATTTCCTTGCATTTTAGTGAAAGTAAAAGCTACTGAAAAGGTTCATCATACATAATATCTTTCAGTGAGTCCTGAGTAACAGTATGAATTGTGGAACACCTATTATTAGGCCATTGATTTTTTTTTTCCCCGTCAGGTAAATTTTAAAAGTTAAATAAAACATGGCTGTACGAGAAATGGCACACCTAGCTTGATTTCTAAAATGTCTTAAATAACTGAAAAAGAAACTGAGGCTCAGGGTTTTAATATTTAGTATACCCACAATGTCAAGCTCAGGACATTTCCACCCACGGGTGCCTAATTAAAGGAGCAAGAAAAATAGCTATAACCGGGAAATGTCCTGTAAAATTAATCTCTGTGATATAAATAAAGATGCACCGGAGGAAATCTGAGACTAGGTCTTAACTTCCTGTCTAATGAGAAATAGATGAGAACTATATAGAGAGAATTTTAGCTTTTCCTATTTTGGGCAGCAATAAGGTAAAAAAGATGTGACACACTGCTTTTGTTTACGAGGTTAAGCTGACAGTCATTTTCAGCTGTGTTGCCACTTACAAGAGAAGGCACATTCTTTATTCCACTCATGAAAAGCAGTTATATAAGAATGATCTGTATTAGATTAGATTTTGTGCTTTAGAGCAATGCAAATTCAATATCCACCATCTACCTGAATTTAATTCATTGTATGAATGGCTGCAACACACAGCGTGGAACCTTGATGTGCAGTGTCACCAAACCAGAGCACTCTTTCATCTTATATCCAACGTAATACCCTGTGTATATCAATTTGATTTTAACTAGTTTCTGTCATCACAAAGCAGCTCTTTCATTTTATGTCAGAATTCCCCAGGCACACCAGACAAATTGGCTCACACAATGCTGCTTCATGTGGATTTAACGGGATCACCATAGTACTGGCACCTCTATTTTTCCTGTGTGTGAAACATTCTCTTTGAATTAATATCTTTTCTGTTCCTCATCTATAGCTATATTTTAGTGTTTTGATTAGCCTAAATCTGTCTCTAAACTAGAGCAGTAGTCCCATAACTATGCATATCTCTTTGGGAGAGTTTGACTCTTAAATGGCTCAAATAATCCATTTTCTTCCAAAACCCTCTAGCTTATCTAGTGCCCTAGACATTTGCTATCTTTACCCCCACTACTGTAGTAAAAGACACCACTAAACATGACAGTATGTTAATTCATGTGATCATGTTCATAAAACAGCCCTGTTGAAGCCAAGAAGACAAAATAAATATAAGCTGGACTGTCACCATGCCTTGTAGATGAGGCTTCAGCAACTGAGGCTGCTTTTGCTTAGAGCTCTAGTTCTAGCTCTAGCTCTAGTGGGCTGTGTTAACCTAAATATTATGGTGGGTTGAACATTGCTCATGTATAATGAATTATTCTTTGTCTCCCTTTCAATTGCTTTCAAGTATACATAGCTTTTCTCACATTCTTGTTAGAAAATGAGTAATACTTCCTGTTTTGAGGCACCTAAACCTTTTTAAAATTCTGTATTTCACATAAAGTGATATAACTTCACATATTTCTATTAACCTAAATAAAAATTACAAGTAAAATTCTCTTAAAACCAAGCATTTCTGATCAAAAGAAAATGTATTTCTGATTTAAAGAAAGCTGCACTAGTAGGATACATTATTTTTAAAGTTATGCATGATCAGCTTTTTTGCTTATCAGAGAGGAATGAAGCAGCAAGAGCAAGCAAGCAGGAATGCAGAAATTACATCCACTAAAGCAAAGCACAAATTAGATTAACAGCTGCATATTCTATTCTGAGTTAAGGGTCTTCAGTTTTCAGGTGTTGTCTATACTAGGCAAAATAAGCATGATCATAAAAGAAGCGTGCTAACATAAGGCAGTATATAATTTGGTGGATGTCGAAATTTAACATTATGTATCTAAGACTTCCAGTATTTTGAACAAGAAGTTTTGCCATTAATGTTTTTAATCTAGATGGTAATACTTAGTTTCTGTCTGTGAACACATACTTCATTTACTTCAATGTAGTTCTACTGACAGGTCAATGTGTACTCTATTACCTGAATGAGAGGCTGCTCTGAGAAGGACACTTTATTTCTATTTCAAGATGCTTTCTGTCCCTGTAGATCTTTTTCCAGTACTACATGATATTGATTAACTGCAAAGAAAGCTTTCCATAAACATGTTTTTGTACTGTTGTATGGTCCTCAGCAGTCTCTGTGGTCTCTTTCTCCCTGTTAGTTTTTCCAGAAGACTCAGCATAGAGACTGAAGTAAATCTATGTCCTTCAGTGTGACCCAGAGATAATAAGACAAAGTTTCCCTCCAAAAGGAATACTGCAGAGGGGATATTAAATAGTGCTTACAACAGCTCTTACTGTAGCTTGCTGTTATTTATGACTATTCATTCCTGGTCCTAATATGCAGCACAGTTGAGAATAAAAAAAATTATTCATAAAGTGGCATGGATGAAATCTAATGGCTTTTCAATAGTGCTGGGACAAATGTTCTATACTAACTGGGGAACTAGAGCATATTGTGTTGAGTGAGCATCAGAAGTGATCAAAGTCTCCTGTCCTCAGCATGTGATGCACACCTGGAGCATCTCTGAATTTCCTATCCAAGACCAGGCAGAATAAGCAAAGTGAGAGACCCCTCTGCTTGACAGACCTGGTGTGATACATAGGCCATTGCCAAGGAGATTAGCTTGTTTAGGATGTAAGAACATGATTTAAATTGACACTGGTAATTAAGAATTGCCATACACCTGTTCTTTATTGTCTGACGAAAAAATGCAGATAAATATATGTGTGCTTTCCATCACTGTGTGTGGAGCACTAAATAAAGCACACGAATGCTGAAGGCTCATAGATTTAGATGGTGTGATTTCTTCACTAATCAGAGGGACTCCATCACTGAGCCATTTGGATCATGCAGCAGGAAGTTTTTAACTTAGCATTCATCAACACCGGGCATAGGAGGGATGTTTCAGCTCTAATGGGCTGAAACATGCTGCTACATCTAGTTCATGGTAGAATTTTTGCAATGGGATATACTAAAATAATAATTCACTGCAGTTTTCAGCAATTTATTCTTGGTGAACTGCATGTGTATGGCTGGAAGTAATTTATTTTAGTTATTTCTAAGGTCTCCCAAGTTTGTATTTGTTTTCAGAACTAAGATCAAAAATGTTTATACAAATAAAATTAGCAATTTGGTATGTGAAATTTTACCTCAGTGTCCTTTGCTATTAGGTCACAACAAAGGCATGAAGATGGAGAAAAAAGTATGTTTGCAAGTATTAAAACACTAGATTTGGACTATTTGATAAAACAGAGCCACTGGGAAGCTCTTTTGGACTGACTATAAAAATTAAAAATACTTCTGGTCTTCTCATTTAGCTCTTCTGAAAATAATAGCAATGTTTTGTCACTGCTGTAGTGATATCTGTATGGATGTTAAGTAATGCATTCCCATTAAACTGGGATATCTTTTTTCTGTCATAGGAAAAACTGAGGCCCAGGTCAAGTGTTCCCCACTCTCCTGATCCGCCTTTCTGAGGCAGCTCAGATTGCTTGCAAAAGTCATCCTTCCTTAAGGATGTAGGTGTTGAGAAATCAATACTAGATTATGTTCTTTGCTATTAGCCTAAGCAGCTTTTTCCATTTCCCAGAACTTACTAATGTGCTGTTGTATAGAGGTCATCTTTCTGCCGAATTGCTGAATAACCCGGCAGGGTGCAGGGCTGAGTTCCCTCTCCACAAGCAGAGAGCCAAAAGTAAAAGTCACTTCTAGGATACAGATAAGAAGACTTCGTTCACTTTTGTCACCTCTTCATCAAAAAGATAAGCAAATTGAAGAATATTAAGGGAAGAGCAACAAAAGAAATTCACAGACTGAGGAGACTGATGTAGGTTGTAAAATAAATAATATCAAAAACATATTTTTGAGGCTTCCTGATTAAAAGAAGACAATGGATATTTTTTGATGTTTTGTGTTTTGGTTTGATTTTCTTTAAATGCGTATTGCAATGGCCACCAGATGAGCTGGAAACAAATTTCTGCAGACGTTGGTCTTTGTTATTCCTCTTTAACTCAGATCATTTCAGCCAAGAACTAAAATCTAGGC
The DNA here is from genome assembly GCA_013400515.1 of Erpornis zantholeuca. Lineage (NCBI taxonomy): Eukaryota > Metazoa > Chordata > Aves > Passeriformes > Timaliidae > Erpornis > Erpornis zantholeuca. The sequence continues at coordinate 18,851 of VZTN01000486.1, forward strand.
ATTGCTCACTGACACAACTTAAACATTTTATCAATACTAGATGACCAAAATTCAAGTAGAGTTATGGTTTTGTTGCATTTTTTAAGGCTGGGCCAATTTCCTTTTTCTGTCTTACTAGAAATATATTAAAAACTATCCATTTAAATAAATATAAAAGTCTATCCACATAACAGCCTGTAAGTATTTAGAAGGTATACACTAAGAAATTACAGGAATTGTTATAAATTAAATACTTTTGTTTAAGCTAGTCATTTTCCCACATGCTTGAATAAAACCATATTATGAATGGAGAGAGCAGAGTTTCAAAGCTGGAACCTACATACATTTTTTATAGCTACTATTCTCATAGTCACCAACCTTGTATGATGGACATGACCCAAGGCACTGCCATCTCTTTTGTCCTTGTACTACCATTTTAGGTAGGAAACAGCCAAATAGGCCACTTGTAGATTATGTAATTTTTTCCCAGTCATAAATAGGACAAACACAGGAGTCCCTTTTACACTCTTCATGATGACTTTTTCCATCTGTGTCATTCTATCTGGGGAGATTTCATTGCTCATCAGTGGGGTTTTTTTTACTTTTTTCCCAAAATTTTTATGTTTATTCTTTGTGCCTCTTGTATTTAGATAGAGTTATGCTAGAATGAAACTCAGATACTCTGATAGAACAGAGTACACTTTTGTTATGAAAAACTATTTCCTTCAGGCACCCCACCGTCCTGCGTTACCAAATGTTGCACTTCCTTGGTGTTTTTGCTTTTCTTGCAAGAAGGGCTTTAATCCCTGAAGCAGAATCAAACCTGTGGTTTCACCTGACTCCTCCTTCGCCTTCCCTTTTGTTTTACCTTTCTTCATGCACTTGCAGCACGGCTTGACGCCTCGACAAGAGCTCTCTCAGGACAGGGAGCAGAGGGGAGGATGCAGCCTGTGCTGCTGCTGGATGTAGGAAGAACCTCCAGGATGGCACATGCTCCAGCTGCTGCCACCACCCTCATCATCCTGCAGTGCAGGATGTAACCCAAGCCATGTGCTGCGCACACTGGGACAAAACAGTCTGTGTTTTGAAGCAGAAATTCTGCATCTCTCACAAAGTCCAGCCTACCTGGCACTGCAGTCACTCCTGTCTGTTTTTTGTGGGTAAATGGTTGTCACTTCAATGCAGACATCAAGTCCCAGTGCAGCCTTTCAGTAATGTGCCCACAGGTGCTCTTCTCTCCTTGCAGGGGTATGTAGTGGATGAACACGCAGCCATGCAAGCTCGATGGGAAGAAGCATCTAGAGAAACAATCAAGAAGACAACCAAGCCATGCCCCAACTGCAATATTCCAGTAGAAAAAAATGGTAAGTTTATTAGATATCTTGTACTTAACTGTCTTTTAAAATTCATTTTACCTTATAAATGTATGAATGTGCAGGTGTAGATATGCATAATATTATTCCAAGAGGGGGAGAGCACAAAAAGCTTAAATAATTCCCTGTGTCACTTTATCTAAATTATCTTGAAAATACTAACTCTAAATCACTTAGTTCTAAAACTCCTAATTAAGCCTCACAAAATGCCCAGGTATTTTGTAGATAGGATAAATGTGGCAGTGGATGTAGCATTCAAATGATTGAATATACAGCTATCCATCTAGATTTTCCATTGTCACTGGGAAAAATAGACATTTCTAGGGTAAAACTCATCTCATGGTGAAGCAGAACGTATGTTTGATACAGGCCAGAAAAATCACACCTAAAAGCAGGATGCGAAGAATTAGTCTTGCTGTCGATATTTACACAGTATATGGCTGAATTTAGGTGAGATTAATGCCAGTTCAGCCACATTCCCATGGTAGAAGAGCAAGTTAGAGGAAGCAACATGAGTCCTGACAAAGAGTTTGCATTAGTCAATGCTTACCATCTAGGAAGAAAAGTAATCTACTGGCACTGGGATAGTTAAAATGAAGAACAGGAATGGTAAATAGGCTCTACTTTATAGGTTAATGCTGTTCCAAGACTTAATTGTATTTATGTTAATTAACAAAAATATATTAGCATGATTGCCTGAATATTATACAAATATTTAGAGTATGACTCCCAGTTTTGTGGCATTCACATGGGACACTGAAAACGCAAAATAAGGCACTATTAACTGCAAGGGGAGAACACTTCAAACAGTGACACTGCAGAAATATTACTGGAGAAGAAATAGGACAAAATCCTGAAATCTGGGGTTTGATGGAAGAAAATGAGGCAGTTGGCAGATGGAAAGTGGGAGACACCTTCAAGCAAAAGAAGCAAAGGAAAGAAAGCTTGAATTCAAGAGTGGGGAGGTGAGACAAGACTTGGCATAGCATAGAGAGCAAGGTAGGCAGCAGAAGAGAGATAACAGAGGGCTAGGTCAAAAAATTATTTACAGATTTGTAGAACAGACTGAAACCCAGAAGTTTTAATCTGATTAAAGATAGACAAATTATAATGGTGACTATTTATATTCAACAGCTTGTGCACAGCCAAATAAAAAACCCCTTTCAGATTAGGCTTGAAGGAGTGGTAGGACCTTTACTTTCCCTTAGACTCTGCCACAAAATCTTTACTCGTAGATTACAAACAGTTGCCGTTTGTCACAAACAGGATATCCCTATTTGACACCGTTCACACAAGTCCCATTAATGTTTAGGGAAGTGTACTAGTTTGAAATCAAACCTGTGGGAGATTGCAGGTCAGAATTATAATTTAATAGGAGAAAATTAAAAGAAAGAAATAAATGCAGTAGTACAAGGATACTGACAAAGTCAGAATACAACCTGACACCCTATGGTGGTGGCAGTCCAAGCAAAGCAGTTCAGTTGAAGTGGTGATCCTGTAGAAAGAAGGGTCTGACAGTCCAGCAGTAGCTCTTGTCCTCTGGGAGTCCAGTAGGCAGGTGCTGGTAGGGTGTTCAGAATCTCATCTTATATCCATGATGGAATAGTTGGTTCCTCCCTCTGGGCGGAGCATCTCACAATGGGATGGTGAGTCATGAGATAAGGCACTGATGGGCCATTAACAGGAGGTAGTCCGGGGGGAGGTATCTCTGAGTCATGAGACCAGGCATTGATGGCCCATTAACAGAAGATAGTACAGAGGGAGAAGGCAAGGAAAAACACTGCTTCACCTGGTTTTAACAGCTTACAAAGATGGTAACAGAACACACTTCAACCCAGGACAGGAAGTTGCTTGTAAAAATCAAAGAGAAAATAGAGGCAGCTATAATTTTTATTTTGAACAATAAGCAGGAAAAGACCTTTCACTGCTTTAGCCTAATGCAAGTCAGAACAGTGCCTCATAATGCAAAATGCCAAAGTGACAGTAGCAGGCTAGAAGCTCTGGAATTGGCTGATTGTGCTGCCATTCAGAAAAACCTTGATAGGTTGGAGAGATGGTCAGAGAGGAACCATCTGAAATTCAGCAAAGTCAAATGCAGGGTCCTGCACTGTGGGAAAAATAACCCCAGGAAAGGGCACAGCTGGGGCCTGACCCAGTAGAAATCAGCTCTGTGGAGAAGGACCTGGAGGTCCTGGTGGACAGCAAAGCATCCATGAGCCACCAGTGTGTCCTTGTGGCCAGGAAGGCCAATGGTATCCTGGGCTGCATTAGGAAGGGCATTGCCATCAGGTCAAGGGAGGTGATCCTGGCCCTCTGCTCAGCACTGGAGAGGCACATCTGGAGTGCTGTGTCCAGTTCTGGGCTCCTCAGGACAAGACAAGACGTGGAGCTCCTGGAGTGGCTCCAGTGGAGGGCTGTATAGATAATTAAGGCACTGGAGCATCTCCCTTACAAGGAAAGGCTGAGGGAGCTGGGCCTGTTCAGCCTCAAGAAGAGGCACTGAGAGGGGAACCTCATCAATGTCTGTGAGTATCTGAAGGGAGGTGCCAAGAGGAGGGATCCAGACTGTGGTCAGTGGTGCAAAGCAATAGGACAGGAGGCAATGGGCAGAAACTGATGCACAGGAAGTTCCACCTGAACACGAAGAAAAATTTCTTTACTGTGTGGGTGACTGAGCACTGGAACAAATTCCCCAGAGAGGTTATGGAGTCTCCCTCACTGGAGATATTTAAGATCCATCTGGTTACAATCCTGTGCAATGTGTTCTGGGATGACCCTGCTTGAGCAGGGAGATTGGACTAGCTAACTCAATGTGGTCCCTTCCAATTTTACCTATTCCATGGGTCCATGATTCCTATGAAGGGCTACAAAGAGATAAAAGAACTATGTAAATAAATACACATGGGAGGAGTAAAGAAAACAGAGGCAAATTCTTCTCATAGTGTCCACTGAAACACAGACAACCATGTGAACAAATTGAAACACGGAAATTCCATTTAAATATAAGAAAATGCTTTTACTGTGTGGGTGGTTGAAGACTGAGCATGTTGCGCAGAAAGAGTTTCCATTCTAGGATACATTCGAAACACAACTGGATTCAGTCCTGGGCACCCTACCTTAGTTGCCCTGCTTTGAGCAGTGGGGTTTTGGATTGGATGATCTCTAAAGGGACCTTCCCACCTCAGTGATTCTGTCATTTTGCAAATTAAAGTGTGCAGGTTAAAAGTGCAGCGTTTGCATTCTTCTTTGGTCATGGGTACTGCACGTGCCAGCTTCTAGTCTGCCATTTGTAAACTTAAAGCAGCACTTCAGAGCTGCCTAAGTACAGCTGCTGTCAAGAGACTGACAATTGTATCCTGAGGTCTGCCAGCAGTCCTCATTTGGGCGGAGTACACTGTCTCCACACAGGAGAATAATTCTGCTTTCCTTCTCCAAACGTTCTGTGGACACTGTCTTTTACAAGGGACAGTGACAATGCCAATAACTTTTCTGTAATTTCTGGATGCCAGTAACTTTCCTGTAATAGCTGAAGTGAAAGAGAGAAACCCTTTCCCACAGCTCAATCCCCAGTCTGAGTGAGTATAAACACACATCCACATCTCTCAGAGGACTGCTGTACTCACGGAGACATAGGTCACGTTACTTGAGACACTCTCCGCTCTTGATTGCTGATCTCAGCTGCCATGTAGCAGAGAATAACATGATTTATGTAGCTTAGCAGGGAGGACACACGTTTGAAAAAGGGCACCAGGACTGAGATGAGTTTTACCCGGCGATGGCTTAATACAAACTGTAGGAGACAACTGGATCTAAACTTTAAATAAACTGTAACGTGGAGGCTGGCCATTTGTATGTTTACATTTAAATAAGATAAAAATCTTCTTGGCACATTGCATTTTTTACACAAAGATATAAACTGACAAATAGACCTTGCTATCACAAGTAGTTTTCTCTGTCAGGTGATGCAGACAGGCCTATTTTAACAAACCAGTTCTTGTTTGTTTTTGCCTTCTGAGAAACATTCTGGAGTGGCATTTATAAAAAAAGGTGGTGTAAGGGTAGCAGCTCGTACAGTAGGGAACACACACTCCCTGTACCTCCCATCACCATTTGGAGTCAAACCAAGATGACATTTCAGCATTTCTTCAATACTGCATGTTTTTCTCTCAGTTTGAATAATACAAGAGATCTCTTTGTGTGGTAAGCAACATAATTTCCACTTGAAATACATTTCTGTAATGTTAATATTTTGTATATTACAAAATAAACTTTTGATCAAGGTTGTGAGCAGAAAAATTAAAGCTGCTGTCGTGGTATGGAGAAGTAAGAAACCCAACACACATGAAGCATTCGTATGATCAAAAGGCTGCTTCAGATACTAAAAAGGTCAAATCAAATTACTAATGTCATTTTTGTATAATCAGCAGTCAGCCACCAAAGTCTGTATCTCCTGATTTACTAACTTTGAAAATCTTGCTGTTGTTGAATCCAAATTCAAAAAATAATTTAATTTTGTTTATCTTCTGGCTCACAGCTGGACCAGCGTAGAGTAACCTTGAGGAGATACCTCCAAGACTGCTTTGAGAGGCCACACATTATTGTCTCTTTTCTCTATCCCTAGCATAGTCTTTTTTAGTTTCCTCCTACCCCTGCAGTCCCTCAAGTGAGAAAAGCACATCAAAGCCCAGTAAGAGAGGATTAGGGGGTTTTAGAAACCCCAGGGAAATATTCTTCAGGTTTGCACTTTTCTTTTATTAAATAATTTACTTAGTTGGTAAATTAATATCTAAGAAAGTTGATTTTAATGGTCTTAATTGTTGATTAACATCTCTAAGTGTTTGCCTAGTACCAAAGCCATTCTGTTGCTATTTTGCAGGTGGTTGCATGCACATGAAATGTCCTCGCCCTCAGTGCAGATTTGAGTGGTGCTGGAACTGTGGCCTGGAGTGGAACAGAACCTGCATGGGAGATCACTGGTTTGACTAGCAGTGCTGAGGCCAGCCCATGTTTCTGCTAAAGCTTGTTTTCATGAGGGCCAAACTCTGAACCCCTTGCTTAAACAAAATTCCCAGTGGTTTTAGGGACACAGAGTTCAGAAGTTGGCCTGATTTGTTGGTTTTTTGCTGTATTACGTATGCAATCATACCAAAATCACATTGAAGTTATGCCAAGGCTTTTAAATCTACTAAGTAAAAATAATAATTGCTTTAATAGACAGACTTGTTCATCATGGTACAAAGAGGGGTAAATTACAACTTTCTGAACTTATGCAGTCTGTCAACATGGAGAGAAGGCAGGGTTACCATGAGGAACCTTACTTTATAGTCAGGAATCCATAACACTTGCATATGTGTGTGTGAGTGTGTGAGCATCAAGGGAAGGCAGAAGATGTTTCCTGCATCATCTGCTTTTTTTTTCTTTGACTACTTCTTTGCTCATTCGGCACAATTTTTGATTTCAAGGCATTTTTTCTTAACAACATTTTTGGCAGAGGGAAGACTGTGCTTCTTAGGTGTTTTCTCAGGGTTTCTTCCTAACAGGTTTTCTGCAGGGGTTTTGCTTTCAAATGAAATTCTCATGGAAACACCCAGCTTTATGCCATACTTGTGCTTGTGTATTTGTGACATATAACACAAAGCCTGCCTACCTACTCATTATAGACTTTGTTACCATGGGAAGATTAGGTTAGGATGCAGTTTCAGCCCTACCCGTGACTGTTGCTGCAGTGGTGACTGGATCCAATTAAGAGTTGTGCAAGCCACACTCACAGGACTTCATTTTTCTTGTACTTATGGAATGCTTTGAACGTGGCAAAGTGAGGCAGGAGGGGACTTCTCAGGGCTTTTCTCTACCGTGGTTCTCCTAAACTGAATTAGAATGTGGGCATAATTCTGAAAATATGTTCATTTCTCTAATGGTTGTGGGCAGAGGGAGAGCTTCATTTTACAATGTTAACACATAAGTAAAGTTTAATAGCATTTCCAAGTCTGAACAATTTTACTGTTTGTGATCTTTACATTGATGTTTTACTCTGAAATGAAATGGGTCATGTCCACATCCAACACACCATGTAAGGATTTGCACAATTTAGTTTTGGGGAAAAAAAAAACGCACAATAAATAAAGTGGTCAAAATTTTAAAATTTATTTCTTTTTTTTTCTTTTGAATACAAAGTAAGTGAGTACAAAAATGTTGGGTGGGTCATGCATTGCCTTGACTGATTCAAACTCCCAGCTGAGAGGCTAGCCCTTTGATCAAGACAACATTAGCACAAAATAAATTCCACAACCATTGGAATGGTTTTCTTTTATCAAGTTTGAACTAATATTTTGTATGGCATGACTGTAGAGTCCTGAAAATGTGGGTGTGCCTCATATCAGTGCAGAGCATGAAGCTTGAGTCATAAAAAAAAAAAAAAGGCTCACTAAAAATATGTCCAGTTGCTAAAAGCAGTGGAATATTCATCACTCTAAACTGGAAGTGACATTAAAAGTGTGAGGAAACAAAAGAATGAATGGCACGAGGTACCAAAAATGAGAGTGTGAACAGGTAGAATTAAGAAAATGAGAAAGAAAGAAAGTGGCAATGAGAAGACAATGGACATTTCCTAAAGGTAATTTTCCTGTTTGGCACTGCTGAACTGAAATTTATGCAGAAGTAGTGCATTGAAGTGTAGGAATGCAATTGAATTCTGCAGTGTAATTCATTTAAGTACTTTGACTTAAGGGGGGTATTTTACTGTGAGCTCTAATTATCTCATGATTTGATTTTCTATACCTGGGTCTATTTTATAATTTATATGGCTTGTTTCCAACAGGCTAGGGAAAAAGTAACAATGTTTAATTTTACTTTGTTCATGTGTTACATGGGAGTTCATCACTATATTTCATATTCAAAAACATTCAGAATTAAAATAGTCTAAATCTCCCTCTTTTTTTTTTTTTTTCAGTGTCTTTCTTATATAGGATGAAGAAGTCATTCACTCTAAGGCAGTTTCACTGAGTTAGAGCCTGACCTAACACTTTAATGTTTTAATTGTTAGGTAGAAACACATGACTTACTTCCCTGGATCAAGGTGCATTGAAGTCAATGGATTACAGTCTAGCTCCTGTATTTGTTTCTGGCCTGGGAAGGGCATGACAGGCATGACCCACAAGGTTAGAATCAAAACACCTCCTTCTTGGAAGAACTTGTCAGAGAACACGATTATGAGCACTTGTCTGAGACGTAAGCAAGGGCAGGAAAGGAGGATAAAGAAAGGAGTTCCAGCATTGGCTCAAGGTTGCATCGCACAGTCCAGGTTCTGCACCCTGCCAAAATCAAATGTGTATTCTGCGGAATTGAACAGAACACGTCCTGATCATCTCTGTGTTAATACTATAGGTCTCCCTGCATACATGCACAAACTTTGAGATGGTACAGGCTGTTATTCTGATTTCTCTTTAAGATTCTCATAGTTTCCACAATTTAAGGGCATGTAAATTCAGGATTAATGCTGTGCTGACACTGTAAGGATGCTGGAATTCTTATGGAGGTGTGTGAGTTGAACCTAAAATGTCCTACACTTGTAACTTTTTTTTTTTCATGGAAAGTGCCATTTTAAAAATAAATATATAAAACATCTTTAAAAATCCAATTTATTTTGCAATTTGAAGCAAAACAGAACAGAACAAACCAAGTTGTCAGTGCCTTTTCAGACTGCTCCTCTTATTTCAGCTCTGAAATATCAGAGTGAAATTCACCTAACTCACTTTTAGCTCTTTGGTCAGTTCAGTAGCTTCTGAAGCTTGTTGTTGCATGTGTATGGTGCAGCCTGCTGAGTTTTTAGTACAATTGCTCATGGCCAGAGGCGTGATGGCAACATCACTGCTAGAGACTGGGTGCAGCTCCTGACAGGATGCACCAGACCTGTCCTGTGTGCTCCTGCATGTTCTTGGCTCAGTTGCTACATGAGGAGAGGAATCTTCCCTTTTTTAAAACTTTGAACACTGGCACTGCTTGCTAGCATTCATGAAGCCAGCCTTGGCAAACACTTCCTTGGGATTGGCACGCACATCTTTGGAAGTGGTCCTGGGCAGCCGTGGAGGGTTAATGAAGAGAAACAGGACTCAAGCATGAAAGAAGGTAACAAACCTGAGGGCTTAAGCAGATAGAAAGTTTTTAAAAGCCTGTGGGTTTATGTTCTCTCCTAGCAATACACTCTGGAAACAATGACATTTAACTGAATGTTCTAAGAAGGTGATTTATTATGGTGCTGTAAAGCAAAAAAAATAAGTCTGTACTTTTTCACATCAAGGTTTGACTTTGTTAATTGAATTCTCTTTACCTTGAATCTTCTTCATCTTTCAGATTAAAACAACTACAGACTTGTTCTTGGTACTGCAATCTGGGATCCTTTAGTGCATGTTAAATGGATTAAGTACAGGATGTAAGCTTAAATATTCAATAACAGTTATGATTATAATAATTCAGCTCTATAATAACAATTAAAATCTCTAATATTTAATTCCAGCTGGAAATGAAATCCAGATACCAAGTAGATTAAGAAGAAAATACACAACAGTTTGGGTTCCTCAGGAAAAAGCATATCTTAAAGTTTAAAGTAATACTTTGGGAACTGTGACTTTGACTAAAATATCATTTATATGTCTGCCTTATTTCATCACAAAGCACAAGCCAAATTATTTCATTTTAAAGGACATACTTTTAAGAAAAAAATCAGCAAATGGCACTCCAGAAGAAACATTATGCTGCTGATGGGAAATAATAGTCAAGCTCTGAAAGAACAGTAAGCAGTGTGAAATGCTATTTGCATATGAATAGTAAGGTACCATCTGTATTGCAAACCAGTATGATACTTAAGTTTTTGCCTGCAGATCTTGTAAACCATGTAAACTGAAGTGAAATTGGCATTTGTGGAGGGAAACCTGAGGCATTTAGAGGTGACAGGCTGGATTCCAAGAGATTCTGCTGGCCTGGAAGACTGGGAAGATTTAGCCCTTCGTGCCAAACTTTCTCATACTTTGAGTAACAACAACAGTTATGTTCCCCATGTTGACTGTGCTGCACAAACCATTCCACAAGTAAATCATTGCGTGTGGGAAGCTCAGTAAGTGACCCTTGCAGCAAGACTGGAAGGATAACACATAAAACTGACTCCCAAGATTGGTTAGCCCCAGGCTGACTCAATTTATCTGATACAGCATTTGACTAGTATGGTGTCATGGTTTAACCAGTCAGCAAGTGAGTACCGTGCAGCTGGTCATGCACTGTGCCTCCCCAACCCTGCTCTGCGATGGGGAGGAGAACCTGAAAAAGGTAAAACCTGTGGGTTGAGATAAGAACAGTTTAATACTTGAAATAAAGTAAAATATCATCATCATCATCATTATCATCATCATCATCATGGAATCGTAGTAAGGAAAATGGGGATAACAAAAAGAGAAAAAGGAATAAAACCCAAGAGTGATGAGTGCTGCACAATATAATTGGTCACTACCCACCGACTGATGTCTAGCCCTGCCCTGAGTAGTAATCGGCCCCTCCCAGCCGACTCCCCTCGTTTATATACTGAGCATGTCCTTCTACAGTGTGGGATAAGCCTTTGGCCCGTCCAGGTCAGCTGTCCTGGCCATGCTCCCTCCCAGCTTCTTGTGCCTCATCACTGGCAGAGCATGGGAAACTGAAACGTCCTTGACTTCAGTACTATTTAGTGACAACTGAAATATCAGTTGTCAACATTATTCTCATACTAAATCCAAACACAAGCACTGTACCAGCTGCTAGGAAAAAATTATCCCATTATCCCAGCTGAAAACAGGACATATGGTGATGGCTGATGGAGAGAAACTCTACACAGAGATAGAAAGCTGCAGTAGCTCTTAACAGCTAGGTTTTGCTTCCAGGCAGCTAAATTCTCATGCTTCCTTCAGTTTCTCATTAAGCAACAGAAAAGCCTGAAGAAGACAACACCGAATGAAAGTTTCCAGGAGAAGCAAACCCCATGTCCAGTGGTTGCTCTTGGTCCTTCAATAGCTTCACCCAGATGTATCTGACAGCACAGCATTAACAGTGATTCAAAAAGAAGAGACAAATATACTACTTTACATTTTACCTGACTTATTTACAGATTTTAAAGAAATATTTGTATCTCTAAGTTGCAAATTTAGAACAGCACCTCTCCTTTTTTTTCAAACATGTCTACTGGTTTCTATTATGTTTATTTGTGTATGTGTTTTATGTGTTTGCCCATCTGGTTCCCCTTGTGTATCACCTACTGATTTCCAGCTCTGCATGTCTCATCTTCAGACAGTTCAATGCTCTAGAAGTCGGTGGCTTGATTGTCTAGGAACTGCTGGAGTACATGCTCTCAATAGCCTCTTCTCATATTCTGAGTAAGTATGTGCAGGCCAGAAAAAATGTCAGCAGCTTTAAGGAAGCAGAAAGGTAGGCAAGTTGAGAGAAGCTCATCTAATCATATGGAGAATCATATTTAATGTAGTGCTTTGTGTAGCTGTAGGAATATCTTTTTTATAAATCAGGCCATATGCCATTTCATTTTTCTTCATTATTATTAATAGCGCTTTTTTCTTTGCTTTTAATTTGTTTTTCTTGTCTCTGTCTTCATTTTTCTGCATAATGGAGTAATGGTTCTATGCCAGTAGATAAAATATGCAGCAAGACATCACCTGTTACATTACATTTTTGGCTTTTATCCCTAGAAAGCTTGAGGAATTCACATAATCTGTGGAGGCAGGAAAGTGCCATTATCTGTCTTTTACAGTCGGGTAATTCAGTCCAGAGAGTACAGCCAGACTACATGGAGGCAACAGCTCAAATGCACATCATCCCTTTCCTCACAACTGGGAAAACCTAGCTGCACCAAATGGCATGGGCTTAGGGGTGCAGGAAGCAAGTTTGAAGTTTAAGGTCCAGAGAACACCACTGTGATATTAGGGACACAAAGAAATTTGAAAAGGTAGGATTTTCAGTGGCCTAAAGAGCAATGATCTAACCTGACATCCTTTGCAACCACTGGGAATTTTACTGCTTGCTTCACTGGGGGAAGACTAATTTAGACTTTGAGAACACTACTTACTCCAGAATTTCAGCAGTGCATAGGAGATATCTGGGAGAACTTGATGTCCCAGTTTCCTCTTTGCCTGTTTGTTAGTTAAATATTTAATCTAAAAAACATATTCATGCCCATCTCATATTCTCTCCACCCTATTTTGTTCCAAACTAAAATCTGTCAAGCAGTAATGTAACACTGGTTTTAAGAACCTTTAGTTAAGTACATCTGAAGCAACAGACTACACATGCATTCTTACTCGGTACATGATTGTATTGTCTGCCCCATAAACAGTAATCCTGAGAGCCTGCCAACTTCAGCTGCTGGTTTCCAGGCCAAAAACTGGTTGGATGATGGCCTTAAGTAATGTTCAAAAGATAATGCTGAAATGGAAAGCAACAATCAATACCATGAAATAGTATTCAGATACTTCTTCTGTTGGGGCCGATATAGTGTTTTTCTTGGATATGGAATGGAATGGATACTAAATGCTCCTGAATAGGTTCAGATAGCTGAGTCTGTTCATGCCTGGAAGCTAAACCTGGAAAACTCTCCACTGTACTTTTCCAAAGCAAAGAAATGACAATATGGTCAAAGGGTTTGAATTTTTTTTAATGAATAGCTGAAGTCCATGTGTTGCATAGTTGATGGAGATAAAAATCAGAAATAAACTACCTCACTAAGCTACACTGACATTTTTCAAGTACTCAGTGAAACAACAAATGCCAGGTTTGCTTTCTTGCTTTTTTTTTTTTTTTTTATCTGCTCCTGAAAGGCCAGAATGACTGTGATATTTACATTAAACTCAGTCACTTAATGAAGCCAAAATCAGTTTTGATTGAAGTTTCTAAGTTTTAGTGGTGATGTAACTGAATCTAACATTTTACCAAAATATTACTCAGGCTTTGCTTAGCAAATATTAAGGTGCTAATTAACAGAGTTTCAATCACTCGGGTCCTTACTTTATTTAAAAAGTACAATGATAAAGGCTATTCCTATTGCATCATTCTGTTGGATTTTACAGAAAGCAAACATAGGCTTCAAACCAGTGCTAGCAATAAGCCCCTGTGTGGTAGAATATCTTCTCCTGAAGTAGTGATCTCTTCTCGGTGACACATACTGTGCACAAATTAAAAACAATCAGTGGCATTTCATTTTTAGTCCTCTTTATTGTGTGAGCTCCAGGGTAGAAGTGAATAAATAAAAAGATAAAGTGAAGTCTGCACAACAGAAAGGCTGCTTTTCTAGCTGTTCAGTACAGCTGTGCCACCGACCTACCTGATACTAGACTTGATAGACCACTGCATTATACAAAATTAGCTGTAGATCAGCAAATTTACATACTTACTCATGCCATTATATTGGAGTATTTTCTTAGGCTTTTTCCAGTCTAGAAAACTCATATGCCCCTTCCCTCCTCAGGAAGGACTCTTGACCATGAGTGATGGTTGGAGCAGTCCAACTGCTTACCACATCAGCTGTGTTACCATCTGGGTGAGCTGGGGCACAGACTGCTGTCATTAAATATCTCTGGTGTCTAAGCAAAGGTACTGCACATACATAAAAGAGAATAGTTGAAACTTTTTCTCTGATTCTGAATGCTGTGCAGGATGGAAAAATCTGGCCCTGAGAAAGGCCTTAGCAGAACTTCAACAAGTCTCAGATAAATGATGTATATTTATTATTATGTAGCACTGCTTGTCCCAAAGAAATAATGGTTTTTACTGTCTTCACTCCATTATGGAAGAACAATTTTACACTCAGTTAAGCCTTGACACATAAGATGATCTTCCAAGGTCTCTTCATGTATGTTCCTACAGCACTGTTCACCTACTCCCAAACGAAAATTCCATCTTTGAGAACTATTCAATTAATTATTTAATTGCTTGAAAGAAGAAAGAGAGATCCAGAAACCTTTCATATTAATGCAGTTATTGTCTCAGATCCAGCAGCTTCCTTTGCTAGTCAATGCCATTACCAGAGAGATCTCCATACCAGGAGGTTTTCCTCATACTTAACACCCCCTAATTTGTTTCACTTTTAAGCTATTAAGATCTCAGGAGTATAAAGGTATAATTGGTTTGTTGTGTCCACCTACTATCATGGGCATCTTGTCATGTAAGTCTTTCCATGAATTTACAGAGTAGCAAGCAGTTTTTAAGACCCATTTGCTTTCATGGCAAAGGAATTCTGCAACATGATCCCAGCTGCTAGTGATGAGAAACCTTTTCATGCCAAGGTATTAATGGTCACCTTATAATTATTTATTGTTAAATCAATATCATTGGTAAGTTTAATGTTTTCATTTTCCTGTTAATGTTTCCTATTCCCTTTGTTTCTTGGTTGGGTGGACAGCAATCATATTTCCACCTCACTCATTTTATTAGGCATAATAGGCCAAGCTTAAAAGCTTGAATAAACATTTTTCTAAACATCCTAGACTCAAGGATGAGTGATGGACTTTAGCATAAGATGCAGGTGTGGTTGCACCACCACCTCCTGTGGCATTCATGCCTTCATGTCTCCAGTGGAACCACTCCTGACACATGCCAGATCATAACACGTTTTTCACTGAGACATCATGCTGGCAATTCATAATCATCCTACAATGGTCTACCTTACTCAATGCCTTCTTCACCTCGTTTCCAAGTGATGTGCTTCTCTTTTTTTAGGTGTGTACACTTTATGGCTTTCTTTTTCTCAGTGTCTGCATTTATACAGTTCTAGATGGCTGCTGCTGTGCATCTCAGGATATAGGCAAGTTACTGCAAAGTCAGCAAGTACAGGTGATGCCTTAAATGGCTACCTAAAACCAGAGACTAGACAAGAATAAGGGAATAAAAGTAGGTATTTATTTGAAAGGCTTTCGAAGGTACACGCTGGGGTGTTCAGAGGCTGCTGCCCCAGCGGGGGGCACAACAGGTCACAAGTTATTCACACTTTTATAAATTAGGTCCATTTGCATATCAGAATAAATTCACCAATTAAAACCTTAGCTAAAGATGTAATTTCTCCAAGCCTACCCCCCCTTTCCCGAGATGTTGGTTTACACATTTTGGGCCTAGGATGGTCTGGGTGTCCTTGGAGAGCAAGCTAGAGAGGCTTTGTTATGTCTATCTTAGCACAAGAGAGCGGCAGCTAATGAGCTACAGGAAACTTCACAGTTAGACTGGGCAGTACAGGATTTGAAAAATACAAAAGCAAAAACAAGAGATATCACAAGAACATCCTTTGATAATCACCCCATGTGTGTTTGTATTCTAAACATTTTTTCATGTGCTACATGAGCTTTTTTTTTACTACTTTAGAGTACTCTAAATCTGCTATGTTCAATGCATTTGGGTTTGAACACCTCCAGTGTGGCAAGTTATTGAATGGTTTGCCAAACCTGTTTCAGCTCTTTATCCTTAAGGTTCATCTGTGCTGCTATTGGTAGAACTCATGTAGATGTAGATTGATGTGGTAGGTTGACCCTGTCCAGCAACTAAGTACCCACTCAAATGCTCACTCACTCCCACACCCAGCAGAATTGGGGAGAGGGTAGGCAGAGCAAAACCAAGAAAAAACCTCATGGGTCTAGATAAAGACAATTTAATAACTGAAGGTATGAAAAAAATAATAATAGTGATACAAAAGCAATCTCCCACAAGCAGATAGATGCTCAGGCAGTCTCTGGGCAATGGCTACTTTGGAAAGACAGCATCCCGGGTTTTATTGGTGGGCATGATATTATATGGTTTGGAATATTGCCGTGGTCAATTCAGATCAGCTGCCCCATCTGAGTCTCCTCCCAGCCCCTTGCTCAGCCCCGACATACTCAATGAGGTAGCAGAGTGGGAAAAACAGAAAGCCTTGATGCTGTGCAAGCACTGTTCAGCATCACAAAAAACACTCATACGTTATCAACACTACTTTATATATCCAAATCCAAAACACAGCACCATTACTGGCTGCTGGGAGGAGAATCAGGTCTGTACCAGCCAGACCCAGTGCTGAGCTTGCTTTACACTGGCCAGAGCAGGATACTGCTACACCTGTGGTCATGGCACCACGCATCCCCTCCTGCCTTGGGTCCCTAATGCTCTGAGCCAAACATGGCTTTAACTAAGGATTAAGGGCTTTTTTTCTCAGTGCAAGCATTAACAGGTTTTCTGTACTTGACTGGCAGGCTACTTTTATAAATTACTTAGCAAAAATTGGCTAACTTTGAAAAGCCTCTGTGGGAGTACTGACAGACAGCTGCACAGACAGACAGATGGAGACAGCAAAAAGGGTAGGCCAAACCCTAGACAGCTACACGAAATTCTCACCAAGCTACTGGGGGGTGTGGAGTAGAATCAGAGATGAAGCTGAGGAGGCTAAACAGCCCCATTTTATCATTAAATGACAACTACACAAACCATTAAGCATTCCCAGTCAAGTCTTAATTTCTACTTCAAATTGAGAAGTTCCCCATTAACTTAGGGGAAAAATTATTGCGTAAATTTGGATAGGTGATTCTGGTAAATGGATTAACACAGACCCACTCTACCCCCTCTTTTGAGTCTGTACAGGAAGCCTGAAGAAGTTTGTTGGATTCAGCCCAAAAGCTGGGCCTTTGCTGTGGTGTTATTGAGTCACGTTTCAACTGACTCATGGGGAGAATAAGGTTGGCATTAATTAAAAGACATCAGTGATGAAAATGATATAAATTATCTGATTCATTTTCGCCAAGTGTCTGCCTGTCTCTCTTGACTACAGATGAAGTTTGGTGCAACCATGCACCTAACTAGGGTATCTCCATTAAATATCTCGAGTTGGTGGGATGAAACCAGCAGCAGCCTGCCTGCTTTTGGCTACTATTTAAAGATCACCAGGACAAAGGCAATGCACCTCCCAGCTCGCCAGGGAGGACATCTGAGTCACAGCTGACTATGGTCAAACTGTTTTCTGTAGTGGCACTAGCCCAGTGAAACAGGGATTACAGAATCAAATTTATCACTTCATGAAGCTTCAAAGAATGTAACACTCAGGGAAAAGATGAGAGCAGGGAAGACATAAAGGTGGCTTTCAGTGATCTTGTTCTTCAGTATGCCAGATTCCAGGCTGGGCCCATTTATCAGCAAGGAGGGAATAGTAAGAGTTTCCAGAGGTGATAATAATGGCTTTTTATCAGTAAGTGCCAGTGTTTGAAATACTGCCACATAATCACATCCATGTATTATCCTATTTAGTTTAACATCTCATAGAGGATTTTTAAAAGTATGTTTTGCTTCATTCTTATTGAAATCATTGTAATATGGTGATTCTATATTGTACAGAATATAAACTATATTCCTAGCTAATAACTTCTAAAAAAATTTAAATGGGAAACATTTTGAAAGAACTTTTTCCAGTCTTTATGGAAATACCTATGAAAAGTTAAAATAGTATTTTGCCTTTTCTGTCATTTATGCACTTTTAAGCATTTTCCCAGAATTCTGTCTTATACCACCGAAAGGGACTAAATTAATTGCATTCTATAGACATTGAGGAGAATATTAAGGAGGTATAGGAGGTATGATTTTACCCCCTCTATATGCTTCTTGGAATATATATTCCTCTTTAGCATGGATAATTTATGTAGAAAGGAATAAAAAAATCCTCCTAAGCTCTTTCACAGAATTTTTTTCCCACAAAGACAAAAAAACCTCTTCACTGGTGAGGAAATTATTCAAAAACACATCGAACATTTTAACAAGTGGCAGTACCACCATGTGCACCTGAAGCCATTGTCAGCAGACAGCAATGGCTTGTCAGAAACCATTTCTCCAAAATAGGGTTTTCTGTTTCTGGAAACCCTTAGACTTCCATACCCTGAGAGCAAACATAATAATATTAAAATCTTATTTTGTAGCTATAGATCCTTTGAAGTTTGATCATGTCCCACTTTAGTGAGAAACGAAAAAATAAGCTTTTTGTGTACAACTTTGTCTCTTCGTTACTTCCTAGTTACAGGCATTGCAAATCTTGAGTTGCAAATTTCCCAAGTGGTAGTACCAAAAACCTGCTGAACTACCACAAATACAGGAGCAACACTTCAGTCAGAATTCATTCTTTGAATCAAAAATGTTGCTGTCTTTGCATCAACAATGAACATTGTTAGAGACATCTCAACCAACACTGGAAATTAAGAACACTGGAATATGCATTCTACCTGCATTTGATGACTTCCCTGGGCTTGAGCAAAATGCATTAATGTGTACTTGCAGAAACCTCTGACAGAATTATTCTGTGACAAAATAGTTGCTTCTGTAGTAAATTGCCGAGGAGCAACAGTTGCTCCAAATATTTTTCAACATATCTCATTTGATAGCAAAAATAAAAGCAAACCAACCAATCCCAGGAGATACTTTTGCTTCAGTTTTATGTTCTTGTCACCTTAAATAAACAAAGCAAGCATCTTTTAATTTCATCAAGAATTGTATCTTGAAGAGTGAGCTGCAGTTGGAAATTTCAGTTTGGAAGCTGAACATTGTCTAGGATTTTACATATTTGGAAGAGCTTTGCTATAAAGGAAAGTATTAGACATGCTTTTTCCTTTTGCCATTACAATCTCTTAGATCCCAACAATGTAATTTTCATTAATTACACTGGTAGCTATTATAGCTAAGGGACAATGTTTTGACCCTGTACCCACAAACGGCTGGGTTATCAAATGTCTTGTGTTACAGTACAGAGGAAGCTGTTAAGTAGAAAGATAAAACAATTTTATCATCTCTTTCCTCTGCTGCTGCTCAGGCTGCCTCTGCACATTTCAGTCTCTACCAGCCAGGAGTGCCAAGCATTACAACTAAAAGAACTGCACACGAGGATTTATGTGACTGGACACTGCAAAAAAGGTAATGGAAAAAACTGCGCTTGCAGAATGATATCTAGACTTAATGACACCCCTCTCTTATTATTGACAATCCTGATTCCTCCTCTTTGCACTCGATTTTAAGTTCATTCTGTATCTCTGGTGAGAACTTAACTCATCCCAGATGACAACTGTCATGTTCCCACATACCCTTCTGGTACAAGGAGGGGGGCATTTAGAAGAAACGGCAGCTATAAATCAGCCCTGAATTCTCTTTCCTTTTTCTGAAGAGCAGCACCAGTAATCATGAAGGAAGTTACTCACCACTTGGGGTAACAAT
This sequence comes from Erpornis zantholeuca, assembly GCA_013400515.1. Taxonomy (NCBI): domain Eukaryota; kingdom Metazoa; phylum Chordata; class Aves; order Passeriformes; family Timaliidae; genus Erpornis; species Erpornis zantholeuca. The sequence goes on from VZTN01000486.1 coordinate 38,431, forward strand.
GGCAGGATCAGACTCGTGCCCCTGGCTTCAATTCAAAGATAATTTGTGAAAATAGACTTGAACACTATGACAGTATTATTAAAAACTCCCATGAGGGTTAAAACAGCACACCATAAATGTGGCAGCTAGTGTTGCTGCCACAAACATTGAACAAGGATGATAAAACAGTTTTAAACAACTCCTCATTAAATGAGGCTTGTTTGCTCTTTGCTCTGAATATGTGACAGTCTGTGGAAAAAGGACTGGGCAGCCATGTGAACTGAAACCTGTGTAACACATGAAGACCCACAGAGGAGGCAGTAAATTTGCAAAGGTCACTTTAATTCTGGTACTTACAGCTTTGAGTGGCTGACTTTGCAATATCTCTTTAGCTGTTTATGTGTGTGTGTGGCATATAAATCAAAACTGAAACACAGCATTAAAACACTTATTAGTGCTAGAGAGTTTGAAATCTCACACTGTACCCACATTTTGCTACTCAGAATCATTTCAAGATCTGTTGCACATCTGTGCCTTCTCCCATCCCCTTGGGAGAGCTAACCATGGGAAGTCAGTACTGTACCTTCTCCACCTTTCTGCATAGATCCAATGTCAGCAAGGACCTTGGCAAATGTCCTCTGAAGAATTTTGCTGAAGTGGCTGAAGACCGTCTGAGTGCCCTGCCCTTCTTCTGTTACTTGCTGTTTTCCAATGAATGGTGAGCATTGAGCACTTCACCTTCAGGGGTGATTAGCTTGAAAATTTGGCCTACGCCTCAGAACAATTAAGACACAGGCACATGTTGCTCCTCTGTCTTCCAGAGGATCAATGACCAAAGAGGGTAGGAAAGACAGACAGGAGACCACTAGCATCTGAAAGTGGCCCTGTGAAATTTCCCAGAGTCTGTCTGCCGAGAAGCCCCTCAGCTATGTTGGCAAAGCACAGATCAAGGGCCACAGTCTCCTCTAGCGGAAGCCAGTACCGAGTGTCACAGAAACTCTTGGTGCTACATCAGGTTGACATAAATAGCTATACCTATTTATGGTTCACAGTCTGATAAATATTGAGCCCTCAGAAGGCAAAACATTCTACATTGACCAGATACATGTCAGGCCAGGCCATAGCTTCTTCTCTCTGGAGCTGCAGGTCCATCCCATTCCCACCTGCCCCAAATCACCCCAAACAGAGTTGCTGCAACTTTCCCAAAGTGATTTCCAGTCACCCAGGTAGAGAGAAGAACACAACATTAAGGAATTCTGCTCTTGTCTAATTAAGATGATGCAATCAACTGTTCCACAAACACTTAGGGATCTTCTTAATAACTCTATTTTTATCAGCTTGAGTGCCACACACAGTAGTGCAAGGTAATCATAGGGGCTGATATCTAAAGTCAGGGAAGTTTTACCTTACTGTTTTCCCTCCTAAGCATTTGCTCTCTGGTAACCCACTCCCTCTGCCATTACTGTCCATTTGCTGCAAAGTAATTTTCTTTAAATTACTTTAAAAGTACTGATGATTCTGCTTCCAAAAATGCACTCTTAATAACCAGCTTCTAGGCAAAATCTTAGGATACAGGAAACAAAAAAAAAAGTGAAATAAGCTTGAATTGCTTTTAAGTAAGAAAATTGGCCAAGGCTTTCAAGAACTACGTTCTTGAAATCTTGTCTATTTGTTTGCCTCCATTTCCTAATTCAGAAATGGCTTTTAGATTCCCAATAAAATAGTTCATCCCCAGTATTAAACAACTGCTGCTGCCAAAACCTGTCACTTGTTGCCTCCATTTCGCTGCGGAGTATTATTAGCAATATTTTAGCAGTTCTTACAAAGCCTTATTGTGCTTCATATTGTCAAGTGCTTAGGAGAAGACTGTTCATACCCTAAAGGTGTCATGAGCAGGTGGCTGGTATTTCCTCCCTCCCACCTCACTTCTGTGAGCTCCTTTGTAGTAACCGACACAGTCAGAGGGCAAGTTACTCTCAGAAACACATGACATTCCCACAAGGTCCTGTTCTATTTAGAGAAGAGCTGACTATCAGTGGCAAAATCCATAAAATGTTATGAAAGCAGCTGGATCCCTCCATCTGTGATAAAAGGGATTCAGCACAGGAGCCCAGGAATCTCTTTTGGCTGTTGGATGGAGCCTACCACTCCATGCATAAGTCTTTACCATGAGGTTGTGCAAACACCACTTGTTTTCTCACATGATGGAGACTCCTGCACATGCAGGGCATTGCTGTTTGAAAGTCCGTGTGTCCTGGTAAGTGAATGTAACACCAACTTAAGATCCTTACACTGCACTAAACTGAGGACTGGCAAAAGCCCTTGCCTTTGTAGAAGCTTTAATAATTTCAAGTGGATTTGGGGAAAGACCCCTAAGCACAAATCAATTCAGGAGGGAAGGTCCATTTAGGATTGCAATTGTTTGGCCAATGCCAGTGCATGGGATGTGGGTTTTGGGTTAAATTATTTGCCTAAATAAGGTATTTAAAACAAGAGAAGGGAAAGCATTTCCTACCTGCCAAGTAGAAAGTTATCCCTCTGGCAACAGACTTTTTAAATAGTTGTCAGGATGATATCACAGTTGTCACGATGCTTTAAATGGCTACCTAAAAACAGAGACTAGACAGGAATAAGGGAATAAAGGAGGTATTTATTTGAAAGGCCCTCAAAGGTACACCCCAGGGGTCCAGAGGCTCCCCTGCATCAGTGGATCTATGACAGGTCATGAGTTCTTCACCCTTTTATTGGTTTGGTCCATTTGCATATCAGCATAAATTCACCAATTAAAACTTTAGTTAATGATGTAATTTCTCCAAGCTTAAGCCCCCCCCCTTCCCAAGATGTCAATTTAAACATTTTAGGCCTAGGACATCTGGGTGTCCTTGGAGAGCAAGCTGGAGAGACTTTGTTCTGTCTATCTTAGCATAAGAGAACAGCAGCTAATGAGTTACAAGAAACTTCAGAGTTACACTAGGCAGTACAGGATTTGAAAAAATATGAAAGTTAAAACCTAAGGCATCAGTCAGGATGATATCACACTGCCTGGTGTAGGTCTTGGAAAAGTGCTAGTATTTGGTTGGATATTTTTCAGCTGTGGGTTTTGGCATTTTTTTTTTTTTTTTAGATTTTATGTTACTGTTTGTGATTCCCCTTATGAAGAAAAAGGGCAGGAAAATCAGACATCAGGACAGAAAAGACATTTCCAGTGTACACAAAACTCAGACTATGAGGTCACTGATGTCTCAAATGCTACTAGTCCCTGGGGGTGGCAAGAGAAAGCAGTGTTTAGGAAGCCAGATGCAGCCATTTGTCTCCAAGGAGCAGCTGGTGGTGAGATGCTCTTATTAATGACATGGGATTGCTCACTGCTGTTGATTTGCTGCAGTTAGTGTAGCCAATTCTGATTCATGCTGCCATTATGGATACCAAGCCTAGGAAGCCTTGTTGGTTAGACTGTTAATACTTGCGGCACCTGTGATTCACAAAAAAAGTTGTAAAGTGTTTATGTAGACTGTTTTATGGTTGAATTGCCAAGTGACTGACAGACAGATCCCAGAGCTCACAGTTTCCTGGACTAAGGTTTCTTAGTCATCTGGGAGTTGATGAGTAGGAAATAACATTAGCTGTGTTACTCACGTTGGGGAAAAATATAAATCAGTGTGGTTTGTAGGATTAATAACATACTGCTAGTATGGAAGAAAGCATACAAATGAAATAGTGTCAAATCACTCTGAGAATGGTTGTGTTAAACCTGCATCAAACAGCCAGGGTTGAGCTCAGGAGCTGATGAGGACATGGGCTCACCAGGATGTGTGTGTGCACAACAAGCCTTTTATTTGTTAACATTGATGGCTTGAGGTCAGGGCACCTGAACTCCTGTGACAAATGACAGTAGGATGACACTGAGGACCCTCCATAGAGCAAGAGGTGCCTCCTAACAGCAACCCAGGTCCTTTGTCCCCATCAGCTTTTATTATATCACACATAAATTATCTGACATGTACTGCCCTCAGCTTTGGTACTTGTGCGTTTCCTACTGCATTTTCTATAAACCTTCATTGTTGAGGGTTTTAAACTTTCTAATACAAAGACATGCCTAGTTAAGCTATTTTCTGATGTTGAGCTCTAAAGTCAATCTTTCTCAGAAAACAGTCCATTCCATGTACTGTATCCAACAGTTTTTCATGAGGGATTTGTGAAGCAGGAATCCCTCTGACAAGGCCACACTTAGCAACTGTTCTAAGGCACCACCTTAGTATCTTAGTACCAGGTTTAGGTAGCCATCTCATGGAGGTTCACTCCTCCAGGGCCAATTGGGACTGCTGCCCAATTTCTGACTGAGCCATTTGGGCATTTAGCCATAAGGTCACTTAGCACAGTTTCCTGTAGGAGAGGTATTTGGAGCAAGGCCTTTATCTTAGGTTTGATTAATGTATTAAATTGGTGACGAGGGATGCAGCAGTGTCAAGTAATGTGATGCTCAAAGAACCTGAGGACTGGTTTCAGAGCAGCCTGCCAATGATTTGTAAGAGCCTGCTATCTACTACCTATTGCAGTGATTTTTTTCCAAAGGAAGTGGATTGCAATTGCAAATTCACAATGCAGTTTCACATTGACTACAAAGGAGTTGCCTGAATAAACAGACTGATTTGCCACCGTTTCTTGCTGGATTCAGACTGCTGACTAGCTCCATGCCCTGTTGTCATATCCTTAGCCATCCCTTAGACTCGGCTTGCTATTCACAGAATCAAAGAACAGAAGAGAGGAAAGCAGCTTGTGCCACAAAGCAAAGATGGATCCTGAGCTGCATCCAAAGCAGCACGGCCAGAAGGTCAAAGGAAGTGATTCTCCTCCTCTACTCCACTCTCATGACACCGCTCATGGAGTGCAGCATCCAGCTCTGGAAGCCCCAACATAGGAATGATGTGAACCTGCTGGAGCCAGTCCAAAGAAGGGCCAAAAGTTGATCAGGGTGCTGGAGCTCCTCTCCTATGAAGTCAGGCTGAGAAACTTGCAGCCATTCAGCCTGGAAAAGATAAGGCTCCAGGGAGACCTCATTGCAGTCTTTTGGCACCTGAAAGGGGCTTTCAAAAAAACTGGGGAAGGACTTTTTACAAGGCACGTAGTGATAAAACAACAGGGAATGAGCTTAAGCTGAGAGAGGGTACATTTAGATTAGATATCATGAAGAAGCTCTTTACTGAGAGGGTGGTGAGGCACTGGCACAGGTGGCCCAGAGAAGCTCTAGATGCCCCATCTGTGCAAGTGTTCAAGGCCGGACTGGATGGGGCTCTGAGCAACCTGGTCTAGTGGAAGGTGTCCCTGCCCAAGGCAGGGGGCTGGAACTAAATGATCTTTAAGGTCTTTTGCAACTCAAACCAAAATGATGGAAGGGCTGATTTCTAGCATACACAGAGAACCACAGGGCCCCTTACACTGAAACACTGCTGGGGGCTGCTGTGATTTGTGCTGGAAGCCACACTTAGGGCTGAGGTGGACAAGAATACAGACATTGCATGGGAGCAGCTGGAGGCAAAAGCAAGCTATTACAGAAATGGCCTGATCTTTTGTGTCTGATAATGGTTATAGAGAGCCTCTGAAGTGGTATGGCAATATTACCTAGTTTGCTTCTACCAAAACATATCCCTGGATTACATGCCTTTCTTAGATCCTTGGAAAATCCTTTTAAATTTTGCCCCATGAACAGGCTGCTGGATAGCATGGCATGATACAGAACTAGAACCAGACATGTATAAAACACTACGGTTAGTATTCACAAGTAAATGATTAGTTGAAGCCAGCAAGGGACACAGAAAATCTTTCACATTGAGGCAATTTCACTTCAGAAAGTATAGCATCACTCTTCCAACAACACTTTCTTTTCATTACAGACTGTCTTAAGAGCACTGTGGTGTTTGAAATATCCTAAGCATTATGAGGCCTGGGCTTCTGAGAACTACTCTATCATTTTTCTCCCAGGTGTCCAGTCTGGTTTCCATTTTGTGGACACTTTTCTTTTTGTGCAACTGTTGCCAAGGGATGATCAGACATTGAGATTTTCAACTATTTTATGTAAAAACACTTTATTTTAAGGTTTCCATACTCACTTAAGAGTTTTAGATTCAGGAACTATTTTCCTTTCCTCTGGAAGTTAGTAATTTTCTTAATACAGTATCCTTATTCAATAGTCAGTTCTGAAGCTGTGTCTGCATCTGCTGAAATCAAGGAAATGCCACTGGGAGCAAGATCAGGCCAAATTATAGAAAATTAAAAGCAAAGACTTGTCCCCTCTTGGGACACTGGAAATGTGTAGGTTCCCTAAACCATCCATTCAGTCGAGAAAGGTCAACAGGAAGAAATTAGAGGAAATATAGTGTCCTTCCTACACTCTTTTCACACAAAACACAGATTTTCTCCACTTAGAGGGATAAAGCAGTCTGTAGTGTACTGTATTTTTTCAGTTGCATCACAAATATTTGACAGCCCAAGGAAAAACCAGTACAAGATCTTACCTGGCTCCTTTATTCCTTTTCTGTAAGTCCTGAGCTGCTAATGCTGTTAGTATTGCCTGTTATCAAGTATCATGCAATCTCTTTCTGCAATTTAGTACCAAAAATTGATGTTTCAAATGTCTTCATTCCTGAATGTATGTAACAGACATTTACAAAAACTGTAAGTATCCAGCTTTTACCCAATCAGTTCTTAGCTAATACCTTTTTATTTAAAAATCTATTTCATCAACCACTGGCTTATCATGAGAAAGACAGCAACAGTACAGAATGCCAGTTAACTCCATTTTTGAGGAGTCAAATTCACTGACACAGAGTATTAGTCTATAAGATGTACTACTAAATTTACTACTTGAGTGACCAAGAACCATACTTCATACAACATCTCTAAAGTGTTGGACCTTTATAAATCATTAGTGGGCTCTACTATGCAGAATAAAAATTGACCCAAATCTGCTCTTCAAATACATCAGACTACACAGAAATTAAAAAAAAAAAAAATCTACTATCCATATAAAGACCCTATATAAAGACTGTTGCACAGTGATTATTTCCTAGCACTCAAACCATGGTTTATCCCATAATTTTCTTGGGAAATAGACCCTTCTTGGGAAATAGCTCCCTTTATCCCATAAGATAAAGCTGTCTTTACAAAAGCAGCACATAAGAGAACATGGGATGGAGATGGCTACAGCTCCTAAGATGAGAGTTGAGTCCTGTCTTGTGTTTCCAGTACGGACAGCGTGGTGCGGGCTTGGTGAGAAGCACCACAGCAGGTAATAGGTTCTTCAGTGAGCAGTGTATAAGGAAGAGTATTTTTCCTGGCTCTTCTTTAAAGTTTTTTTTAAATGACCTTTCCAATTCTGTGCGATTGAACAGATAATCAAACACTAGCTTCAACATAAATTTGACAATGGAACTAGAGTTGCTACCTGGCAGAGTGAAGATGAACGCTCTAAGTGTGGCTTAAAGCTACTATCTTTTATGGGTGGGGTGAGGATACAGCCACCCAGCACAGGGTGAGGACACTGCTACAGAATTAATTATAATCTAGATCAAGAG
>VZTN01000486.1:51802-67655 GCA_013400515.1 Erpornis zantholeuca
GGGTCCGGAGCGGGCGAGCTCGGGCGCGGGTCGGTCGTGGCGGCTGCTCCGCCCGCCGTACCCGGGAGTCCGTGAGCTGAGACCGTGGAGAGGGGCAGTCTGCCTCCCTGATGTGCTCACGTGTTGTAGGAGCTTTGCCTTTGACCTGTCGGCGTCTGTTCATAAAGATACTCAATCTGAATTAAATAATGGCAACAAACTGACTTAAGGTGTGTCGACTGATACCGTGTGGTGAACATTATTTAAATAACAAGTAATGGTTTTTAGCATTTATTTCAACAAGTGAGCACTCACTCGAATGGCTGAAAAGACAACCCATGAAAGAGTCTGTTTCAACAATGTCACACCAAGACTTCTGGTCTTTATCTTTGCTACACGTTTCTAAAAGTCGTGTTTCAAGTCCCTGTGCAGATACGTAAGAATTACATACCTTGTGCAGGTGCTTGTGTGGGAGAGAGCAGCCTTGCTGCTGCATGAAAACTGAAAATGCTTTACAAGAAGGTAGAAGGATGCCAGAAACTCTTAAACAAAAAAACCCCAAGCATTTCTTTAAAAGTGATGCCTCTGGTCCAGGAAGTTGTGCCAGGCGATTGTAGCCTCAGCCTGTACTGATAATGACTTCACTCTAGAGTGAGTAGCAAAAGAATTAAAATCTGATGGAGTAGAGAAACCGTTGTGAAGCAACTTAAGCTGAAATTTTCAGCCTTTTTTTATCTCCTTCTCATGTGAAGGATAAGATCGGTGTAGACATACAGAGGTCTTTTTATATATGCCAGGACTACTTCTGTCTTCTGGTTACTTCTTTACTTCTGTGTAAAGACTGAATGCATGGATCACTAGAATAGTTGATGTGCTCTAAATGTTTGCTGTCATTTTCTGAATTTCTCTACCTGCTTTTATCTGATACAATGCTGTGGTCTCCCAAATACTATGGATTAAAACACATTTATTCACTTTAGAAATTCCTGTAAATATGTGTAGCTTTCGTCTTCCGTATTAATGTTTTACTTTATGATACCTGAATAAGGAACAAAAAATGAAACTTTAACTCTGTTTTATGGATGACAGGGCCAGGTTTCATATGGAAAAATATATTAGGAAGCCTGCAGAGAAGAGAGGAGGTATTACAAGCTGCTTATGGATAAAGGTTGCTCTTAAGTAAAGTTTAGTTGTGTTGTTGGCAAGCGCTTTAACAGATTTTAGTACGTTCCTCTCAAGAAGGTGAAAATAACATGTTTTAGGAGTGGAGAAATTGCACAGAGAGGTTAGCACTTCCTCAGAGTCACAGAACAGAGAATGCTGTACCCAGAGAATGCTGCACCCAGAGCACAGCAATCTTTCTTGATTGTGTTTCTTGAAACTTAGTAGGTGTCATTTTGGTGGGGAGGTGGTTTTTACAGTAAGTCTTCCTCTGTCCAGCCCAAGTGCAGAGGCACTGAAGCACTGTCCATCTGTCTCGGGTGAGGTGTGCTCTCCTGGAGTGGTGGTTGTACATCACTCACAGTTTAATGGACTTACCGTACCGTAACAGAGAAGAGTTTTGTAGGAGAAGGGTTCTCTTGCAGGTGATGGATGAGAGTCCTACAGCTGTACCCTGCCCTGCTGAAAGGGGCGGATTGTTTTTTCTCTTGTGTACCCTTGATTTTGTTGCTGGAAGGTGAAGACTGGGAACAATACCCCTTCAAATCTCTTCATGCAGGAAGACACTGTCACAGCTGTGCTGAGACAAGCAAGGTACTTTCTTGTATTGCAAATGAGCACTTGTGGCCCTTAGAACTTGTATTAGTAATTTGGTCTTAAATCTTAAAAATTCAAATTTCCACTGCATGATATGACACGCCACTTCCCTGACTAATAGCATCACTAGTATGCTGTCAGTGTGTCCTGATAAGGGGACAGATGAGCAGGAGAGCAGCAGTGCATGTACAGCAGTGCACTGTGCATGTACTTTACTCAGGAAGATCTTTTGCAACTGTGAGTCTTGCTTATAGAGAAAACATTATACCAGTCAAAGCAACTGTCTCATCAGGTGTGTTTGATTCAGCTGTACTGAATGCAGTGGGCTTTTTGTAAGGGAACTAGAAATGTGACAGAACAGTACCCTGTGTGCTTTGTTGCCTTTCAGGACTGGTGTGTGGCAGCTGAGAATGTGTTGTTTCCCTGAAGTGCTTTATCTGTGGGGTGGCCTTGCCCAGTGATTCATTTTCGGGCATTTGGGAAAGTTTGCTCACCAGTCTGTTATTCCGTGGTCTTAGGTTCATTCAATCTGACTTTGGTGAGTACCCTGATCACCTCTGACTAATGCTTATGTGCTGCTCAGAAACTGCTGACTCACTTTGTTTTCATGCTTTTCCCCTGTCTTCCTCCAGTGCCTCGAACTAGAGATGAGGTAGGGTCCAAGGTAAGGTCAGAGAAGGAAGAAATGGAAATGAATGAGAATAACTGTGTGTTGTGGCAAGGATGAAGATGCTGCAAAGAACCCCCTTTGATATTGTGATGGATTTGCTGAAAAGGCACATAAGCTATGTATTAGGAACTGAGTAGAGCAGTCTAACAACTGTAGTGAGTCCACAGTCAGGAGATACTGGGTTATGCTTGTGGTCTGTTCTTCAACTTGAACTTAAAGCCTTTTTACTTATTATGCCACCATTTTGACCTTCTGCTCTTCTGTCTGGCATGTTATATTCTGCCACAAAGAGCTTTACACTGCTTCTTGCAAAAGGGCTGACCTGGCTTGAGGTTTCTACTGTAGCACAAATAACAGGAACAGGGAAAGGCAATTAACCAGTTCTAGGCTAGAAAGAAGACAGAGATAAAGGTCACTGAGAGAGGGTTTACTTGCCAGAAGGTTAGGAGTTGCAGGCAAAGACAAGCACACTGATTTCAGTTGCATGTGGGACTGTTTATTAACATCTGAAAAACTTCTGATGTGTACTAGATTTCCTTTTAATTGGACCAACAAAGTTAAATTTCAGTCACATTTTCCCAGCAGGATCCAGGTGGATGTAAAGGTTTGCCCATGCCAATACATTTGGCAGATAATGCTGTTTTTTTCAGCTATCAGAAAAAGGGTAAGACTTGACTTAAAACCTGCTGTTAAAGACAGGGAAATAAACGTATTTGAGGGGAGTCTATATGTGGAAATGGCACATAATTTCAAGTGACAGCTACTTTGTGAAAGTAAAATGTGTCCTGCTTCTCTCCCTGTCTCTGTATAATCCGTGTCTTCACACATCGTAGTTTGCCTCTTCTTACCATGTTTTCGAGCACTCTGGAAAATACTATTACTTCAGATGCTGCTTTGCACTTCTGGAAGGTCTAGAAGCATTCTGCCTGCAAGCAGACTACAATTGCACTGAAATAATTTATGAGGTTCCCCCCTTCAAGTCACAGGTGTTTGGTCAGGGGTTAAATCTGTGATTCTGTTTCACTGTATGTTTTTTACATGTCTGTGCCTTTGAGTATGTGCATAAATATTGCATTTCATCCAAAAAGGAGACAGAGAAAAGCTTCCATTTGAATTTAAACCTTGTAAAAGTGTCTCAAAAATATTTAAAGTAAGCAGGAGAAATGCTCAAAGCCAGGGTTTTAAAAGGACTTGGGCACCTGCAGTTCTTCAGAGATGTTGTAGAAAATCCAGGTAGCTGTTGACGGATCAGTTTGGTGCAAAATTTATAAAAATGTTCCTGGATCCTTAGCAGCATGTTTAGGAACTGTTAACACCTGCACACCTGCCATCCAATAAAGTAAATCCAGTCAGGTCAAACACTGTCTCTGAATGATTGACTAGCCCTGGCTTTAGGTTCTGAGAATGCAAGATCATTGATTAGTTACATCACGTTTGGCTGTTTTGGAGTCATAATGTTTGCTAAACAACAAGGACAATTGAAACTTGTTGAGAGATTTCTTTTGGCTTCAACAAGGTTTGAATCGGGTCCAAAATGAAACCTCCCTTTATTACTGAGCTTGATAAATCTGGTGCCTGTGATAAAGACCTTTATTCCCTCAAGTTCGCAAATCAAATCAGGCTGTTGGGGGACTTGATGGTCAGGGAGAATGAGGAAGCTGAAAGTATCCTTAGTTCATGTTGTGGCAAAATACGTCTGAACACTTTGTCATGAGGCAAAGGTGAGTGAAAACTGATGTAGTATGGAACTGCTGATATGTGCATAAAGGTGTCACCATGTTTATTTGGGTTTTTACCTGGCATCTGAATGTCTGAATTGACAGGTAAAAACAATCTGAATCTGATTGTTTCGTGTGTAGATGCATCTGAGGCTTTCACCGAAGCTGGCATCTTTTTTTTGGAACCATGCCACATCTCAGCTATGAGGTTTGGTTTTTTTTAAGTATTAGGTGTTAGCTCTCTAGGGCAGGAGTTGGTTTTCTTTGAATATTAAATCTGGAAGCTTTCCTGCCACTTTCGTTTTTCAGTTAAACTGTTTTCTACAGAAAGAACCATTAAACAATATTTAATGAATAAGTGTTAATAACCCGTGTATCTCTGTCTTGGGGTGGCTACATCTTTTCTTTGCATAGTCATTTCCAGTTTTGGGATGCAATTTTCATAAAGGAGAAATTCAGCTACTTCATACTCTTCAGCATCATATGATAGAACACAGACAAATTAAATCAATACTTAGAGGTTGAAAATAGGCCCTGTGAGTCTTTTTCTGTTTAATGTTTCCTTAGTATTCAAAGAGCATACTGATGTTGCTTCATATTAATTAAAAATATGCAAATAGCCTAGCTGAAGGAGACTGTCTCCTGTCACAAAAGATACAAAAACCTAACAGCTCACTTGGAGGTGTAATTAGGTGAATGGCACTTTTTGTTTCCAGCACAGTTAACAATGTCTTGTGATTTGTACTGGAAGCTTTTGGATTTCTTCATGGAGAAGGTCAGTGCTGTTGGCTGATATCCTGTGACTTGGAAGCACGAAGAATGTGGTCTCTGCCATGTACCTGCTGCATCTGGGGCAGCATGGGCAGCAGGGCTCAGACCTGCTGAGTAGAACAGGGTTGTCTCCAGCAGAAGCCATACAGCTGCTCAGAAAGTGGCACCACGTTTAAAGTACTTATACTGGGGTTTTGGGGACAGTAGATTTGTTACCAGCCCACAGCTCAGTGGTGGAAGTCGCACTTGTAAACCAGCAGTGCTGTCACCATGGGTGTATTTCTCAGCTCAGTGACTCATGCCCTATCTCTGCCACTTTCCACAATTTTTTTTTTAAGATTCTTGCTGCCAGAAATTCTGTGTTATTCTGTAGTTGCACTTTCTTGTTTTTTTAGTAAACAAAACAACAAAGCCACACAAGTTAGGAGTTAAACTCCTAGGAAAAAGCTTCAAGACACTGCCCAAAATTACTAAAATGTAAAGCTCAATTCCAGAAAATATAAATAGGTCGTTATATGGGAGTGAGGAACAAAAGTTACTCTTTTCTCAGTGCTGATGATCTCTATCTTCCGATTGATATCTTTGTAGCATCTATCAGTGCCTTGAATTCCTTCTTGGGTAAGAACAGTGCCAGAGATGTATATTTGTGCTCACGTGCACGTGATACTGCCCACTTGGTGCTAAAGTTGTAACTTGCAGTTTATAGTACAGAACCATCCAAGTTGCTGAATGCTTGACTTGCATTTCTTGAGGAATGGAGAAAGGAAGGAAAAGCAGAGTGCAATAGATCAGCACACGCATCCTGGGTTGTACAGAAGTTTTTATACCTATTGCATCATCTGCTTCTGCTGAAGGGTCTTGTGGTATGTGTCCATTCCCTCTCTGCTCTCTAAGTGTGGCCTTTAAAAAGGTGTTGCAAGGAAAACTTGAGCATGGGCAAGAAGGCAAATAAAGGAGTATGAAAAGTGCCAGTTTGTGTTGAAAGCTGGAGCCTGGGGAAGTGGCAGGTTGTGGTTCTGGTGTTGGCTGTTCTGTGGATTTGCTATGTAACTTTCACAAGCTCTCTACCAGGGGAGGTAAGAGGGAAGCAGCAAGAGGGATCTTCACAGATTTATTTCATTAATGTCTTCTGAATGGCTGTAGCTTTTTGTATCAGAGGGGATAGATAAGTACAGGAAAAAACCAACAAAATCCCCACTGCTTTCTAATCCTGTATACATGAAGGATTTGATCTTGCATATAGAAATGGACTTGGTCACGTTACTAAGTCTGCTGAGAGGATATGAAACTTCTCTGCCTGGATACAACTGCTTATGTGTGTTGGAGATGTGTTTGTCTGTTGCAAAGCTGGAGTTAGGAGGTGATAGTATTGTAGTTTAACTTTGCAGCTCATTGTGGGTAAGAATAGGAGGATTAAATATTTGAAGCTTTGAAGTAAATGTGATCCATGTTTCTGTGTTGCCTCACACATTAACGTAGTTTGGATGCAGGGGAAGTATTTTGTCTGTTGAGACTTTATAAGCAGTTCGTTTACCTTGTGCTGACCCTTTGTGTTGCTGTGAATGTAATTTATAGTTCTTAAAATAAGGTGAGGGCAATCAGTGCTTGACAAGCACAAGGCTTGAGTCTTCATAGGCGAGGCCTTCTTTCCAAAGTTTATCTCTTATCAAGAGAATGTTTGGACTCACAGCACAATTTTAAAAAGCAACCCTGTTTTTGTACCAGCTCCTGAATAATCCTGTCAGCCTTCTTCCATACCCCCATTTCTTTGGGCTCTTCTAAAACAAATGATTTTGTAATAATCACTGAAGAACTCAGTAGCTACTCTCATGTTGGATCTGTTCCTAAAATGCCCAGTGGCAGAGGTGATCAGTGTGCTCTTGATGCTGGGTAAGTATTACAATGCAGGTGACAACATCCTGCTGTACTGCCCCTGCTGCCTCTACTTTTTAAAGGGTAATTTCCTGTGTAAAGAGTGATGGTGTGGATCTCACCCGTGAGAGATTTCTCATAGGCTGTGCATTGAGGATCAATGACTTAACTAAACTGACTTTGATCTCTGTATTTCAAATGTACAGTTGCTCCAAGTGGTCCATGACTGTTCTGTACAAAATGTCACATATCATAAATGCAAAAGCATCTCTACTTACAGACATACATATTTGTGAGGGCTTTGTTTGTTGCAACCATTCAGAATAGGTAATTCAACAAACCACCTGTACTTTTGCAGAATGCCAAGTCACCAAAGTGACTTTGTGCAAGCATGTTGGTGGGGGATTGTTTTTTACAGAGTGCCAGATGACAGTAACATGTGGGTGTGGTTACTTTTGATTAAACACTTAATGTTGTCCATGAAAACAGGTACTAAGTTGTCTGTGAGTGCGTGATATAGCTGTGTGTCCTACACCCTTTGTGGTTATTCACCTCAGTTATTTTTGAGGAACTATCCAGGTTGCTTTTGTAAATGTGACAGCATAGCCCACATCCTGCTTAGATTCTCAGTATATTTTCTTGTCATTTTTTTACTGTGTAGTTCTGCTGTCTTGCTTAGTCCCTAAATTTTACTTGTGTGTAGTGCTGCCCTTGTTGTCAGTGCAAGTGACTTTTTAGGTTAATTCATAAGTAATAAAGTAAAAAAGGAAACAGATGGTCCCCAGAGCTGAACTCTGGGACTGAACTCTGATAAAGTCATCTATGTCTTGAGTATCTTAATGCAGCTCTTTATTTTATTTTATTTTATTTTTTCCCAAGCAAATTGCATATAATGGTGCTTTATATATATTTATATGTATATATGTGAATGTATTAAAGTACGGAAAGCTGTGTGGGAAACAGCTGAACAGCAACACTTGGCATTTTGGAAAGAAGCAACTTGCTTTCCAGTGCTATTTTTGTGAACTTCATGTTCTGCTCCCGAGATAACTGATGTACTTCACCCTGATCTTTTGAGGATCTCTTTAGAAGCTTGGAACAGAAGTGCTTAACTTCAAGGGGTTTATTCTTTCCAAATAAATACCTCCTCTCAGCGTCAAGTCCTGCAGTCTGTAAATGTTGCATCTCTAAGGAGTTTTGTATTGATACGTGTTAAAGTTCATCTCCCTCCTCCCTGAACATTTCATGCCTCTGGAAAAATGAGCGAGCCTGAACTGCTTCTCAGCTGAACTTGAGCAGTTGCTCCCCATCTTTCCAACTCCTTCCCAGACTATGCGTGGCTCTCTTGAACTGCTGTCATCCTCCTCACCTTGCTGTATAAACACTTTCCTATGCTGGACAAGCATTGAAGCTAACAGGAGCTCTGCTATGCATTTGGCCATTAAAGTATGTGTACACAGAGGACCTGTGTCCTGGCAGGCATGCAGAGTTTGTGTAGTTATTTTCCCTGCATTAGATCACAGCAGGAAGAAAATTTAAAAGGGAGAAGGGGAAAGCATTATGGTGTGATAACCATTTGAAAACCCGCGGCTTACTTTAATTTCTTCAGTTTACGCTTTGTTACGCAAGTTATCTCTGTGCTCAGTAGAAGATAAACAGTAAGTCAGTTTTATAGCAAGTATATAAATTCGAAAATCTAAATCTTTCTGGTAGATAGTATTCATTCTTCAGCTTTTGGAACAGCCAAACTGACTGATCTCTCCTTTGTAACAGTGTGCAGCTCAGGAATGCAGGACTCCTCATGAAAATCTAAAAGCATTCCTAAGTTCCCTTAACTTTGGGGAAAGGTCTTAAGATACACTCAAGTTTTTCCCTGATTTGGGACTTTTTGGAGAAATTGTGGTGGGTTGACCTTGGCTGACTTCCAGGTTTACATTGAACTGTACCCTCACTCCCCTTCCTCGGCAGGACAAGGGAAGAAAATAGGACAAAAAAGCTTGAGTTGATACAAGGACAGGGAGGTCATTCGCCATCTACCATCATGGTCAAAGCAGACTCCACTTGCAGAAGTTTTATATAATTTATTGTCAGCTGATAACAAAGAAGGGCAATGAAAAACCAAAACTAAAACTGCCTTTCCCTCCAAGTCTTCCCTTTTTTCCCAGGCTCAGCTGCCTGGCTGTAGACTGTACTGCTCTGCTGCACCCCAAATGGTGCATGTGGATGGGGAAGATGAGTTGCAGTCAGTTCTTAACAGTTCCTTTTTGCTGTTCCTTCTTCCATGTGCAGTTCCCCTGCTGCTGCTGGGGTCCCTCTCACAGTGTGTGGTTCTTCAGGAACAGGCGAGACCCCCATGGGCTGTGGTTCCTGCCAGAAAACCTTCTCCTGAGTGGGCTCCTGTCCATAAGCTGTGAATTCCTTCAGGACACCTGCTGCCTTGTAAGGTTCTCCTATACTGCTATGGGTAAATCTGTTCTGCCATGGTCTTTCATAGGCTGTAGCAGGTCTTCACCACAGGCTGCTTCACATGGTCTTCACCCTAGGCTGCAGGAGAGTGCCTGGAGCACATCCTTCCCCACCTTCTTCACTGACCTCAGTGTCTGAAGGGCCATTCCTCTCATGTATTTCACACTCCTCACTCACAGCTGCTGTGCAGCATTTTTTGATCCTTTCTGAAATGCTATCACAAAGGTGCCACTAGTGTCAGTGATCAGCTCAGCCTAGTGGTGAGTTCCTTCTGGAACTGTCTGGAACTGGCTTTCTGATGTGGGGGACAGCTCCTGGTATCTTCTCACAGAAGCCATCTCTGCAGTCCCTCACTACCAAAACCTTGCCATGTAAACCCAACATGGGGGACAATGCTCTAGTAGTTGCCTTTAGGGGAGGTGGGAAGAGATTCAAACCCTAATTAAGCATGAGACTTAATTAGTCTTCCTCCAGATTTGGGGTTTTTTTGGTGTGGCGCATACAGATACATTCTCCTTGCAGATGAATGCACACATGGATGCAACCTCACTTTTACTAACTTGATGGTCACTGACAGAAAGAGAAGTGCACAGGGGCTTCCTGTGACTTGCTTTGCATATGTATTTTATGTACAGCAGCACTGTTAAAATAGACTGTGATATATATGCAGTGCTGCTGTCTATGCTCTTTTCACAGAATCACAGAATCAATGAGGTTGGAAAAGACCTCAGAGATCGAGTCCAACCTATGACTGAACACCACCATGTCAACCAGACCATGGCACTAAGTGCCAGGTCCAGCCCTTCCTTTAAACATTGACCTTAAGGGTCAATGACTCCATCACCTCTCCAGGCAGTCCATTCTAATGTCTAATCACCCCTTCAGTGAAGAAATTCCTCTTGATGTCCAACCTGAACCTCCACTGGCACTGCTTAAGACTGACCTCTCTTGTCTCTTGTCCTGTTTCTAGTTGCCTGGGAGAAGAAGCTGGCCCTACCTGGCTACAGCCTCCTTCCAGGGAATTGTAGAGAGCGATGAGGTCACTCCTGAGTCTCCTTTTCTCCAGGCTAAACATCCCCAGCTCCCTCAGCCACTCCTCACACGACTTGGGCTCCAGACCCTTCACCAGCTTTGTTGCACTTCTCTGGACTTGCTCCAGCATCTCCATGTCCTTCTTGAAGTGAGAGGCTCAGAAGTGGATGCAGTACTCAATTGTGGCCTCACCAGTGCCAAATACAGGGGTTTTGTCGGCAACTGAAATTGACTTAAAAGGCATTATTGAAACTGCTTAATTTGACCTGAGTATATTTTTATAATAGTCTTTATAATTCATCCATCCAAGAATCTGGTTTAGATGGGAAAATGCAAGAATAGGTATAATCATCTGGTTGGGTGTTTTTAACTTGCAGCAATGCATTTGAGGACTGAGTCGGAGACTAGATGTAAGTGAAAACTTTTGTGTAAGCTTGAAATAGGTACTAAAAAAAACAGGAATAGTGCTGACTTGCCTCACTTTTCAAGTGGGCAGTATCAGCTCAATCTAGATGCTGTCAGATACGTGCCATGTTGCTTTCTGCACTTCAAGAACTCTACATACTACATAAACTTCAGAAACAGTGGGTGATAGTTCTTAGCTTCATTCGCCTGCTTTCTCTAAAAGTGCAACAGTTGTGCTCTTTATGAAATCTCCACTTGTAGTCTCAAAACACTCACTGACTTGGAACTATGAAATAGAACTGTTCATTGGCAGCAGCCTCTGCTGGCATAAAGTTCTTCACTTTGCATATCACTTCTGTCCTCCTGGTCTGTTAGCGTAAGCAGAAGGAAATGCTGAGAGTAGCTGAAGTGGAAAACACAGTAGATCTTGCTGAAGAATGGAAATTGGAGGGAAAGAGTTAGAATGAATAGTCGTGTAATTTGATTTTAAACCTGAACACGTGACCTCTTAGTCACATGAATAGATGCATGTTGACTTGGTCCCTAAACAGACATTTGAGGTTTGAGTCTTTTGTTCTGTATTCAAAGGAAAACTATTATTAAAGAATGTCCCTATCGGGTTTAGATGCTCTAGCTAGCCATTTTCTCCTAATTAATTTTAAGGCGTGTTTGATAGAAGAGAGCTCCTTGGCAGCATTCTGATCTTAATAGCTTCTGAGAAAATGCATTGATTTGCCCTTTTGTTTTTAAAAGATTGCTGTAATTTTCAGTCATCATCTATAAGGAAATCAGAAATTTATTATAGCAGCATCATGGATTAAGAATTAAAGACCTGACTCTTACTACTTAAACTGGTGTTACATTGATGTCCATGAGGGATTTTAGGAAGACAAAGAGTAAGTGTAATGTGTTCTGTGAACTCTTAAACCCATGTTTCTAGACCTCATCCATAAGATGAGAACTGATTCATTTTGTTACTTGTACCAAGAATAAATTTCATTCTTGGAGTTTGGATAATGAAAACTGCAAAAAAATCATACAAGAATGAGAAATTATTTATGTCTGAGAAACAGAAATTTAGCTACCATTCCATATACAATATTTAGGTTGCACATTTTATAGGGCAAACAGATTGCATTTAGTCAGAAGAGAACATGTCTCTGTGTAGTCCCTACTTTTTGGAAGAGAAGCAGTGTCTCATTTCTTGTTTCTTTTGCAAGCAAGTTAGGTTAGATGCCTTTGAATGGTTCTGCTTAAGCAGATTTAGTTTGCCTTAAAACAGATCTTTGAAGTTTGATGGCTGAGCTATGAAAGTGAGGAGTTAATTACTTTCAGACATTCCATTGTGGCTTAATAAAATTGTACGGCAATAATTATGTTTTATCAGGGTTATTTTATATTTGTTTATTTTATTTCTATGAAGTTGTGGTTTTAAAGACCCAGCAGTAAGTAAACGATTCACATAAACATAGCATTTTAATAAAGTTTGACATCTGTTATAATGAAAAGGTAACAATAAAAAAAGAATTTCTGGAAAAATTAGTGGACAAATAGACTAATTATTTTTATTACAAAGTCTGTCTGTCAGCTGCTTACTACAGCAGATTTATGTTGATTATATCAAATAGGGAGTTTTCAGGTCTTCACTAAGTAAGCAGTAGTCCAGTCTTTATTTGTGGCTGCTGTTTTTATGTTTTATGCCATGGCTTACTGACTTATGGGAATTACATTAGAGTGATTCTGTGGGATAGAATTAATCAGGCAGACTAGCACAAAGAACCTTCTGATCAGTTTTAGCCAAGGACAGTAGGATAAACCCAGTCATCAGGGTTTGCAGCACTGTAGAGTCTTTGAAACCATCCACTTGCAAGTAGCTGGTTGCTTCTGTTATGGCTGTTTTAAAGAAGGTTGCTGCCTTTTTCTTTTTAACTGTTTGGCTTTGTCTTCCAAGTGTTCAGTGGAAGGGTTGGAGAAGAAACACAGCAGTGGTTCCTATTAGACAACATTTCTCATTCTGCTTAGCCTTCAAAAACAAGGTCTCTGGTCAAAGCCCAAGCTAGTAAATGGTCTGCCACCCTAAGAATCATATCTTTAATAGGAAGGTTGGTTAAAGCTGGAAAAGCTTTTTGCGAGTATCATGACAGTGGTTACTACAATGAATAGAGGCCTGTTCTGCCATTTTGAGTTACAGCTGGTGTCAGCTGTGGTACTGAATAAAACAGCAAGATGAAGGGAACAAAAGGGCACATTTTGTCTGCTAATAATAGGCTTGGGACTGCCATAAACTCTTTATATAAATTATACAACAATACCAATTCTCTTTCTTAAATTTTCCTCATCTCCTTGCGGTTGAAAAACTGGCTAAATAACTTCCGAAGGCTTTGCAGCAATTCTTGTGTGTGCTCTTAGCTGTGGCGAGCAGAGTCAGCAAAGGGCAGTAAAATAAATGTTTCAGGACACTGATCTAGACTCAGTGCCTCACATAATGGGGTCTCATATAAACTAAAAGGATAAGCATAAAGATTTTTTCATCAGTTAATTCCCTGGGCTGCTGACAGCTGCTGTTTTGTTATTGCATGTGACTGGCACATTCAGAAATACTATCTCAGGGCTTCCTCCCTGGGAAAACTCTTCCATACCTCAGAGAGGGAAACAGTGGAGGAATGGAACAGGATGGCAGCAGCACCTCCTGTCTGACTATATTCAGAATACTGGGGGTTGTGCTTACTGAGAGATGAGTCTTCATGCTAGCAGTGGTGGCAGTGATGGTAGGGGGAGGTCAGTACAGTGTTTGATAGGTCAGAATACTCTGTAGAGGACATTTCCTCTGAATGTTCAGTTGCTAAGGTTGGACTGGGCCTTTCCAAAATTATACAAACATTTCATAAGTTACCTTAGAGTTCACTCCTTTCTGGAAATTCTGCTGGGTCACGGGTTAGTACTCTTATTGATGTTTCATTTCTGGGTTTATGGATTTTTAACTGACAGAATCAGTGTCAAGAAATAATTGAACAAATTGTGTATATTGTGCATAGCCAAGCTTTCATTCTCTTGCCAAAATCAACTGTTATTTCAGTGTGAGAGGGGAAGAAGACAATAAAGCTAGAATTAAGGGGTTCCTGCTGCATGATGTTTGAGGACCGTGGCTGGCATAGCTTGTAGGGAGAGGCACAACTCCTAAAAAAGCTCTAAAGCTTCCATTTACTTTGGAGCTGCTCTTGAAGGTTACAGAGGTGACAGTATATGTCTTCTGAAGTACAGACAATTCAAATAAAAATATAAGTTCATATCAAAGTTATCATTTGCATAAATATTTGCTCATATTTTATCAATGAAGACCTTATAGGAGAGTATTGTAGTCCATGGAGTGGAATCATATGCTTGCGGATTTTGCAGTTAAGATTGAAATGTAAAAATTTGTTTCCAAAGCCAAATGTAAATTGATTCAGAAATACAGTGTTCTCTTTCCATTGTTACTTTTGCAAATACTGACATCAGGCCCTTTCCTACAATACATTTAACTTTAATTAAAGGGTATTTAAGTGTAAGTGTGAAGTCTGTTTTAAGTCTGTTTATAGAAATAAATGCACTCTGTAACTGCTGATACTATTTGGTTTTGCAGGTTGTCTTCTGAATTTTGTGTCTGAAGGTACCCTCTTGCTTTCTCAGCAAATCATGGACATCGTTGGCTTTCTGAAGTCGCAATTCATTTGCCATCTTCTGATCTGCTACATATTTATAGTGTCAGGACTGATCATTAACTTCATTCAACTCTTTACACTTATACTTTGGCCAATCAACAAGCAACTGTTCAGAAGGATCAACTGCAGGCTGGCTTACTGCATTTCAAGCCGTAAGATTTCATTTTGTTTTTTTAAAGTATTTTCATATTTTGTCTTGAGGGAATTAGTAGAAAAGTTCTGGATTTCAAAGCCTACGTAAAGGTCATGTCTGCTTCCTACAGCACCTGCACTTGTATGAAGAGATATATGCCTTGTTGAAATGTCTTCTTGTGCTGAAATGTTATGCTCTTTTGTAGTGGTATACTTGCTTTATTTAGTATGTTGAATGAATATGACTCTCATTTGGCATGTTCAGTATTTAGGGGTGTTGCTGTTAAATGTGTCCAGCTTCCAGAGAGATTTCCCTGGGCCTTTCTGAAACTCAAAAGTACTTTCTTAGAAGGAAACTGTTGCAAAAAGCATGCTTTTGAGGCTCCCTGAAGGTTATTCATGTGTGATGTTACTGTCAATGCTAAGTGACTTATGGATATTTTCATACTGGGGAAAACAACCTTCCAATACAGCATTTAACAAGTGTGCTGCAGAAATGCAGCAAAACAGTTTCTTTGAGGTAACCTTTTCTGCTACTAGGAACCTGAAATGGAAGAACATTTTTAGTATTCATAATAAACTGTGTGAGGTAGAAATCTGTCACATGCCTCAACTTGGGGGCCACTAGGAATTATTTATCTTTCATCAGTGACTCTGAGGAGCCAAAGCATTTTTTTAAAACATACTTTTGACTTAAATTTCAAATGCATCAGAGTGTATAGGCCCAAATAAATTTGGAATGCTGTTCTGCTATTTCTGTGATGGAGAGAGGATGTTAGCTCTGAAAAATTTCGTTTTTGCTGTCTGTATGTGTGTCCCTGAAGTAGTGAGTTTGCAAGTACTGTTCATTTGTATGTACAAACAGTGGCCTTGAATATGGCCAGGTTTTTACCTTTTGCTTGGCAGCATAGTGTATGTTTGAAGCCATGGCATGTAGAAGATACTGTACAGCTGTATGTAGGTATATATTATAATTTTTCATACAATACCTTCTGGCCCAATTTTGCTTTTGGCTACTTAGTGCAGAGATATCAGCTACTCTACAGTCTCGAGGCTGAATCATTCATTGTAGCTCAATCTAGTCTGATCCAGGGGACAATATGGAAGAGAGAGTAATCCTGCATGCTTGTCCTTGGTGGGGCAGATGGCTTTGTACCCAGGGTTGCTGATCTAGTCTTCAGTGTTGACACCACTGGAATAGATTGTGTTGTGAGGTTTTTGCCCAGTCATGCTTAGAACAAAGTGTGTCTAGGTTAAAGCCATTTATTTTAGCTTTACAACAGAGCAAGCTAACATTTGATGAGTCATCCTTATCTGAGTGATATTTGAAAAGGGAAAAATGATAGTTA
>VZTN01000487.1:0-18613 GCA_013400515.1 Erpornis zantholeuca
GTCTTCTGTTTTTTAGAGAATATTATAACTATCTCGATGTATTTATAAATGTGTCATTTTTAAAAATCCCATTTAGTGTGTGGTCTGGTTTCCACTGTCCTCTTTGAAGAAAGTGCATGGGTTGCTTAGCAAGCCAGGAGTTAAATGCTGTCTTCTCTCAGTTCTGGCATGGTCACATTTCAGTTCTGTTTCACATTCCATTTTTCTCTCATCGAGAGAAAAGTAGAAGAAACAGTCCTCTCTTTGTTCTAGCTGTTGTGCCATACTTGGTGTGCACTTCTGCTATGTTTCTTCTTCAAAAAGAGCAATTCTTGATCTTTAGAATGTGGACCTATAAAGTTTCACCTCAGTGAAAAGGAAGTTGCACTTTGGTGGTGCTGCTGGGATCGCTAGTTCTCTTTCCACTTTCCAGCCCAGCATTTTTATTTCAAGATAATGTATCTCGATTTGGGCACTGTGCTCTGGTATAACATCCAGTTTACTTCTGGAGTGATGATTTAATGCTTTCATGGCATTTGTTATTCCAGGTTTTATTCAGGCTAAGTTTGTTTTTTATTACCTCTCTGATTGCAGAAGAGCTAAATGGTTTATGGGATCCTCTAAAGCAATTCTGAATTCTGAAGTTTGTGGTTTATATTCCAGTATAATTCTAGGTGATTTATATTATGCATACAGTGTTTATTGCTTTGTCAGTACTCCATTTTGTTGCTCATTCCCTCGGTTTCTTTTAGGTCCTTCTAGCTTCTGCTGTTTTTTCTCAGGTAATTAAAGAATATAAATATTTCCTTCAGTGTGATAGGTTATTTAACACAAGTTGCAATGTATTTTACCCTAAAGGAAACAAGTTATTCCAGCTTTTAAGTGTCTGAAGTATTTTGGTCCTGACTCTATAACTGCATAAGTTATTTAATCTCTTATTGAGGGACTTGTGCAAGGATTTATGTGAACTGGTGTGTATGTTCTGCTGCCTAAAGTCCATTTCCATGCCATAATGTGCTTGGATTTCTTCCTATTGTAACTTCAGCTCTGGATGCTCTTTTCATGGGGCTTAATTTTAGGATAATGAGAGCTTCTCTCTTTCCTCCTGCTCTATATTTTAGAGTTAAGTGCTATTATCCTTATCTTTTGTTTAAGCATAGACGTGTATTTTGAAGTGGCTTCTTTGGAATGTGGGCGTCAGCCTAGATGAGAAAACTTTTCATTCTTTTTTGTAACCTCAATTTAGGCAAGGAGTTAAAAGTCTGTAGTCTGTTGTGTAGGTAGTCAAGTAAGAAGAGGCACTGTGGGATTTAGCATTGGTGCTTTTATGAAAAGTATGGTTTTGATTTACACTATCCCCCTGGCAAGGTTTTTCGCTCTTTTTTTCTTTTTACTGTTATGACAGTTCAGTAATATTTACTCTTCAAATGGAATCATACTCTTAAGTTGCCAGAGGAACAAATTATCTTTTCAAAGTTTTCACAGAACACCTAAATCAAGTGTTTTGTTTTTCTGTTTCTCAATTCTGCTGTTATATAGAGTTTCGGAAGTTTTAAAAGCTTTCAGAAACCTAATGTACACAAATTTAGCCTGTACTTCATACTGAAATTTTACAGTGTCAAACTGAAAAAAACCATTTCTTCCCAGGGTTTGTTGTTTTTCATATGCACAGAATAACAAGTAAGATCTTCATAGCTTGTAAGTAAAGAATCCAAAATATATTTTTCATGCTGCCCTAGGAAAAATAATTGCAGAAACATGTAAGAAGTCCTTCTGTTTCCATAATGGTCAGAGCACTCATCTTTTTGTTGCTTTGCCTTAAGCACTGACCTATCTTATACTCGATTGTATATTTTTCTTCTCTAAATGTTGATTAGGTAATTTAGTTAATTGTTAAGTTTAGGCTTTGTTTGTTCGGGTTTTTTTGTTTGTATATTCTATGTTGTACATTTTTGATTTTCATAGCAATTTCTGCCAGTCTTAAGACCAAATACAGTTTTGATCTCTACTACATTTTTCCATTGTCCATGGATAACCTTCTTGGATTATTGCACCAAAATGGCCTTTTCATACTGTATACTGCATGTAATAATAAGCCAGGTGCAGTGGTAAAAACTGAGTGGATGGAGAATGTTATATTACATAACTTCTTATTTCTTTAGTTCTGTTTGTAAGTAGGATAGCCATGCTGCAATTGTAACTATTTTAAAGTAGTTTTTGTGTATTATGCTTGATTCTAGTATGTAATTTAGTCTGTAAGCAAGCATAGAACTCTTACAAAAGAATTTTTAGCTGGCAGGAAAATTCCTGCATACCAAAGCTCCCATGCTTTTATGTCTTGTACCGTAGCTTCTAGAGCAGTCTTTGATATTTGTTTTCTTTGTTTAAATATTGAAAGTGATGAGCCAGTCACAGCTGAAATCTGTGGAGTCTGTGAATTCATGGACAAAACATTTAAGATGATGTTTTTCCAGGTTTAACAGATGAATCTAAAAGAACGTTAATGTTGCGTAAGGAAAATATACTGACTAGGAAATGGGAGAGGCAGGCAATCTTAATTTTGCTTTTTTATGCATGTGTTAGGACACAGCATGCTTAAGAGATGCTTACTGTTCCCCACTGCCTCATTCAGCAGGATGGATGACTATGCTCTGGGGAGGAATCAAGACTGCACAGTGTGACTGTGCTGGGCACTCTTCCTGTACAGAGTTGCTGCGCCAAATTTGTTGTGGTGAGAGTGGGCTTGTTCTTGCCACCTGAGAAGTGCTCCTCTCGTGATCAGTAATGGGCACAGGATGCAATTGGAGTTCTCTGCAGCATGGGGCACCTTGTTGGGTCAGAAACTTTGTTTCCTCTTTAATTTTGGTATACATATGCTTGATGTAATTTAAGTTTGAGTGTAGGATTTTGCCAAGGAGTTGATATTTCTGAAATTTAAAGGGACTTGAAAATTCTCTCTTAGATCAGAAAAATTTATACTCAAGGCTGTAACACTGCTCTGTGGGTTTGTTTGAAGCTCTTTGTGACTTCCATGTCTCAGGTTTTGTCTTGCTCTTTTGCTGGGTTTGAAGCACACCATATGTATTTGTGATGGACATCCCATTTCACTCTAGGATGCTCTGTTATAAACTGATTGGTGATGGGCACTTGATTCTGCTGCTAGGTTTGCTCCTTCCAGCACTTCCTATGTGGTTTCCCATTTATAAATTAAGCAGGTGTCCTCCAGTTAAGATTTAGTTTGTTGTGCCATCTTTATTCATAATGCCGAATACAGAGAGATCCTGTGAAAGTGGTATGGTCATAATGGAATGAACATACGTGCAGGTTGAGTTTAGCATGCATGGAAAGTTAACCAGATATTGGAGGGGAATGTGTTTTAATATAAGTAGACCCCTGTAGCATCACTTTTTTTATACTTTCCCCAGCATTCTCCTTTCTTCCTGTCCCTTATTTGCCTAGGTATCTGCTCACCTTTCCCTGGATGCGTGTGATCCAAGCTGTAGTCTTCAACAGTTTAGATAGATGGACTTGGATTTATCAGGTTGGCCATAGTAGGCATTTTTTCTAACTTTGAAATGTGACAGAACTCTTGGGTCATTCAAATCTCTCATCTAAAATACCTAGATATTAAAGTTTCTTCTCAAAGAGAGTAAAGAGTTCTATATTTTATTCAAATACATAAAACATTAAATATGAGCTTTGTGGACAGCACAAACACTCTTTGTATTACAGATGTGGTGTGTTTATAATTTTAAAAGAACTAGATTGAGATAAGCAAGAAGAATTTCAGCCTGAAGGATTCAAAGTTGGCAGAATTACAGTTGGGAACTAGTGTTTAAATCATAGTTGTTAAGTAACCTTTAGTTTTCTAGCAGCTATCAGAAATGCTACCAGCTCCATCTACAATTGGTTTATTGTAAAAAGTAATTTCTTGGGTGAAGCTTACTTTGCTTTCATGTGGTGCTGTGTTTAGACCACCTACCTTGATGTTTTGCAAAATTAATTCCATGGCATAGAGAACTTTTATAATTGTAGATGTATGTAATGGAAATGGAATTGACCTGACTTATTTGATGAGGTGATCTGATTCAGCAGGCTCAGATGCAATTTGCATTTCATATGGCCATAGGTTAGATCTTTGTTTGATATACAAAACTTTCTAGAGATGAATGAAGTACAAGAAGCTTATACTTACTCTCATATTACTTAAAACATCACACAGGCCAAGCACCACAGGTCTGATGTGCATCTTTTGTGCCACAAGACAAGCCTGGTGTCCAAACCCTTGGGGCTGTCCACACAACGTGTTCTGTTGAAGGAGCAGTACATGGAGGAGAGAAGGGAAGGGGGAGGAGGGTAACCTAAAGCAAATGGCTGTAACCTCTTCCTTATTGGACAGGTTCCAGAGTATAGTTTGAACCTGTAAGAGACTCTGGTTTCTTTCTAGAAATATTCCAGATACCCCTCTACAGTTGACTATGGCATCATATGGGGTATTATTGAGGAGTCTTGGTACATATATCTCTACTTAAAGAGTGTCCCATATATAAGACTAAAATAGAACTGCATTGCTTCTGTTGTATTTTACATATGCTTTTTAACCCTGGAGAGACTTTATGCTGTTTTATACTGGGGCTATAGTGTGTGGGAGTGTTGTAATTCTCATGTGAACACAGGTATATGCGTGTGTGTTTATATTATCAACAAAAATGAGGCACTTCTGGGGTTATGTAATGACAGTACCATTTTTACGCAGTTGAAGTCACAAGTGTTGTTTTTCATTGGTGCATGAAGAGGTGTCTAGAAATGCGCTTCTGTCTGAATGGGCATTTTAGTGTTACAGGTTTATGAATAAAGTAAGAAGTTTCTGTTAAAATAAGGAGCCATTTCACTGACTGATTCATTCAAGTTATCACAAATAACATAATACTGACTACTAAGTTTGAAATCATAGGGTTTGGAGTCTGGTGAACTTTTGTCTCTCTTTCCCATTGGCTGGGGGGAAAGAAAAAGCAGTCTCGATGACTATTAAAAAAATTAAATTGTTTAATTAATTTTTAAAATTATTTAATTGTCAAATGAAAATCATTCCCAGCTTACTTTTACTTAGAATAGAATGTAGCTTAGAAATGCTAAAACACAAACAAACAAACAAAACTGTATTTATATCATCCTTGAAGGCTGCAATAAGAAAGGGAAAAACCTACTTCCGTAGTGTTTGTCTAATTTCCTAATTTATCACTAAAAGGCAAACAAATGCTGT
The DNA here is from genome assembly GCA_013400515.1 of Erpornis zantholeuca. Classification (NCBI taxonomy): domain Eukaryota; kingdom Metazoa; phylum Chordata; class Aves; order Passeriformes; family Timaliidae; genus Erpornis; species Erpornis zantholeuca. The sequence continues at coordinate 5,243 of VZTN01000487.1, forward strand.
GGCGGATAGTGCTGATGCATGAACTTGAACTTTGTAGAATACAATGTATTTTGTATTGTATAGGTAGCACTAAAAAGAAATCTTTAAAAAATAGTTCAAGTAGCTAGGTGTTTCAGTTTAATTTGTGTGCTGCCAATATGTGGATCTGTAACTGAAGAACTTGGAAAATTTAGTCTAAAATGAAGAAAATTGTATGGAACTGATTTTGAAAACTTTGAGCACTTTTGTTTGTTGAAAATGTCAGGCTCAATGGAAGATTTATTAGCTTCATTTCATGCTTTCTAACTACTGGTTGTGATCATTAAATAACAATCAAGGCTTTTTCTGTGTGATGAGAGATCACTTGTTATACTTTGATTTTCACTGGAAAGAATATGTATTAGCATTTAAATGGAAATTGGTAATTTTTCTTGCATATATCCTTAGGTCTCAATCCTGCCAGATGCTGAGCCACTCTAGTTACGATCCAAGAAAGATCTGGGCTTAAGCTGGGGTTTATTCAGGCATTTAAATGCTGCATGCTGAAGCAGGGCAACAGTGCTTTTACCATATGTGGAAGGAAGATGGAGACAATTCCAATGAAGGTCTCAGTGGGTGCTGTCCTCTTCTGGGCTATAATGGGTGACACAAAGGGAGTGGCTGTAGTCTGCATCTTGTGAGTAGACAAAGCCTTGTTCCAGATTTTATAAAATACAGCAAGTTACTTATAAAAGGTCTTTTTTCTTTTTTTTCTGTATGCATTTATTTTAGAAGTATGATATGTGGGTATAAAGGAATCATGCAGGTCAAAGCAGTGCTTCCCATTAGAGTAATGAGCATGCAGACCCATTATTTTGCATTTTCTATTTTTATTGTCTTCATGAACAAAGAAACACGGTGGGTTTTTTCTTTAAAAATTGAAGTTAAAGTTCTGAGCTGTAGAGAGTGTGGTTGAGCGTTGAACTAGCTTTGGGTATTATCCATGATGGTAATTTATGAAAGTGTTGAGTTAAGGTATGAAAAGGCAGAACTTGCCCTTCAAATCACATGTGTCGATGTGAGTCAGCTTCTTTTTTGTGTCTGTCCAACATACTTCTTATCTGCAAGATGTTTGGCTTGGTGCTCCCTGTTGAAATGGGGCCTTCCATGTCAAACCCTGGGATTAACATGGGATCTCTTTCCTCTTTAGCTTTCTCCTGTAGCCCCCTGCAGTCAATGCAGTGCAGTTTTCCACTTTGAGCATGTGGTTCTTCCTAATGGCATTGGCAGGAACTGTGATAATTCAAGGGCATACCACAGGCCTTTAAGATCTTCCTGTATTTATTTCTCCTTACTCCAAGCAGCTCAAGGGGGACACTGAACAGCCTTTTTTCTAACCGTATCTTTGGTCTCTTTTTGTAGAAATTAACATTTTTTCTTTTTAAAATTCAAGAGGTTTTTTTTTTTTTTTTTTAAACTTTCTTCTCTCATGAATAGAGTTGTTATATCTAGGTGGTAGACGATTTTTTCTTATACTTGCTGTTCATCCTTGCCTACTCCATGAGGCTGATTGCTGCTTTTTTGTTTGGTTTTTTTGTTTGGTTGGGATTTTTTGGCTTTTCCAAGGGTAGGGAAGGAATAGGATTTTACTCTTAGGAGGGCTATTGTCAGTCTCTTGTGGATGTATGAAGAAGATTCTTTCTGAGCTATAGAAGTTTTCTCTGAAATTAGATTGAATTTCTTATTTGTATGTGGCTGCATATCAGACTTGCATGAAGGTTCAAAGTTTATAATATAGCAAAAATCAACTTACTATTAAGCTTTATGCTAAACCTCTATGTAATATTTTCAGAGGTGATTTTAAAAAGCATGACCTCACTGGGAAATAAGAAGTTATCTGTGTCTTTGAAAATGCGACAGCTGTGGTCTTCCTTTATCTTTACATCTTTCATGCATGAAAGACGAATTCCAGCAAAAATGATTGTTTTTCATGTCTCACAAGCCTGTTTGTTTCCAGTGTGCTTTAGAGATATTTCAAAGTTACATTTTTTGTTATTTTTACCCAATTTAGTTGCATTTAATCATATGCTTAATAACTTCCCCCTGTAGTGCAATGCAACTTTTCTTATGCTTAAAAGAACTGAATGATTAAGTGTTTTACTTGCTTGGTAGCATTGAACAGTTTCTAATTTTAACATAATAGTTAATCTGTTGGCAGTCTTGCAGGAAGACAAAAGATTTTGAATTGGTACCACATTATTAATGGAAATCTTTCATGCATCTGGCAAGCTAAAATGTAAGTTAAGCAAAACCCTTTTGTTTTGGAAATGCATTGATAAATCATACTCTATGTTGCAACACTTACAGAACTAGAATTAGAAAACAGTAGACCATGAAGTATGTGCTGTGCTATTGATTATCTCTCCAAAACAGTTAGTATGTATCTGAAACCTTTGTTTTCCACAATGCTTTTTCCTGTCCCACAAAGACAGCTACACTTTTGTTCAGAGTAGAATAGTAGTTTTCTGTGATAATTTAGAGACAGAGTCCTGAGACTTGTTACAGTTATGTTGTAGATACCATTTACAGACATTGGAGGCATTTTGCTCTTCCTTGCAACAGCTTACACGCCCAAAACTTGGACAAAAGAGGTTTTATCCTGTGTCACAATTCTTGTAGTCTAATAATTTCCTTTCTATAACAGAAGCGGGCAGTGTCTGATATTTTATTAGCCTGAAATATTTTAAGATTAGGCTTCCCTCTTTATGGATAATAAGCTTATGTCTCTGCTGTTTTGTTTCAGACTCCACAGATCCTGCTGCTTTGGGTGATGAGTGTTTCCATAATGTTAAGCACTCATTAGACCATAGGTGGCTCATGTATTTTTCATTGTTGCATGTATTAGTCCTTTAAACAGCTTGGGAAATGAATTTTGGCAACAGAAATTCTGGGATTAGGTCAGCTAAATTTGATCTTTGAGGGCTGATCACAAGAAGCAAATTGAAGAGTTAGAGCCTAGATTAGAAGTGAGAAACACAAGCTGTATCAGTGAACAAGAACTATTGTATCAAATAAAACAAAATCAGCTCCCTCACATTTATCCAGTAGATAAAAGGAGCACCAAAAATATTTTCTCCTTGAGGATATGGAAGAGAACCTGTGAGTTAATTCTTTCCTGTTCAGATCTCCCATGCTTCTGTGCATGTATAATTGCTGGCTGAAGAGCACTGTGTCACTGAGCAAGCTGTTTTTAGCTGTCTCCTTTTAGCACTTCATTGGGATATTGTTTTCATATCCCCAATCTTATTCCTTTGGAAATGGCAATTTATATACCTGAGTCTGCAGATATGTAGACCTGAGGAAAACCTACACAGTGCTAGTGGATGTGCAGACTTTTTTTCGTATCACCAGTTGTTTGAATAACAAGTCTCATGTTAATCATGTAGTTGTAGTAGACAGTGAACTCTTGACATGTTTACTAATCATAAAGTTAAAAGAAGGCTTAAAGAACTGGGCCTTCTTCTGTTTAAAAACATTTCTTAAGTTGATCCAGTACCCTCAGTTTACTTTATTTGTGAGCTGTGGTTTGATGGTTTTTTGTCTGTTTCAGGATTTCCTGGACATCTGAAAGATTGACTAAGACCTGTTAGTCATTGTCACAGTAATTTGTTTACTACTCTAGAGTGGGTTCCTTCCCTACAGGTTACAGTCCTTTGTGAATTAAAATTAGATCAGATTATTAGAAACTAAATTAGAAAAGGTTCTTCACCCAGAAGGTGGTCAGGCACTAGAACAGGCTCCTCAGAGAAGGGGTCACAGCATTGTGCCTGATGGAGTTCAAGAAGCATTTGGACAGTGCTCTCAGGCATGTGGTGTGACTCTTGGGTTTGGTCCTGTGCAGGGGCAGGAGTTGGACTTGATGATCCTTGTGGGTCTCTTCCAACCTACAACAGAGATTCTGTAATTAACTTCTCCAATGTGGGTCCTTTCATGGACTGCACTTCTTCAAAGGCTGCTCCAGCATGGTCCCTCATGAGCCACAGCTGCCAGAAGACATGCTGCTGTGTGGGCTCTCCACAGTTTCCTTCAGGGCACATCCACTCGCTGTGATGTGGGGTTCTCCATGGACTGCAGTGTGGATATCTGCTCTGGCACTGCAGGGGGAACCTCTTCTCTGGCACCTGCAGCACCTCCTCCCTCTTTTTCTCTGACCTAGGTGTCTGCAGGACAGTTTATTTCACATGTTCTCACTCCTCTTCTAAAGCTGCTGGGCAGTGGTTTTTACCCTTTCTTAGGTACATCAGCACAGTCACCAGTGGTGCCACTGATGGCCTCAGCTTTGGCCAGCATTGGGTCCATCAGTGCCAGCTCTGAGTGGCTGTGTCTGGCACAGGACAGCCCCATATCCTTTCTCAGAGAGCCCACCCCTGCAGCACCTCCTGCTACTCAAACTGTGACACCTGCACACAGTCCGGGCTGGAAGCTAGATAGACAAAGTCTCTTACTGACCACATTAAGATTTGACTTTGTTAAAAGCACTGTTAACTTCAGCTCCCAAAATGAGCCTCTGTTGTAATGACTGACATCTGCTGTGTACCGTGAATACAGTGCTGTCAGGCTAATTTGAAATACAGCCATCTGGAGTTTAACCTCATTTAATACTGCCCGTTCCAGAAAGGCCCTTGGGTCTATGGTGTGAATGTATCACTCATTCTGCCTTTATGCAGCATGTGATTCTTCTGCAATTTGTTTGTCAGTAAAAAAAAAGTCATGTTTATGTGAAGAAAGGTTCTCATCTCTTCTTTTTCACAATAAAACAGCCTAAATTTGCAGATGGCTATCTTTATATTAAAACTTAGAATAATTTGGGCTAGTGTAAAAATGGGTAGACCTCCACTGACCCCAAACTGCACAATTTACCTTTTCACATTTTACATGTAGTCTTCTGGAAACATTTTTACAACATAAAATTTGGATTTTCCATTTCACATTCTTAACTGTCCTGGAAAATACTTTGCAGAAGTAATACATGAAATATTATTTAAATTTCTGTGATTTGAGCTTTCAAAAGAATGAATTCTGAATGTGAGTAATGATACTATTTACTCAAGCTGTATCTCTCCTTGGAAGAAACATATATTACTCTAAAAAATTTAAATAGATCAGTTCTGCAATAATTAATGAGATTTTCTTGAGAGTTTTAGCTGTAATTAAAGACACAGTCTATGTCATTATAAGTAGCATGATCTTTCAGCTCCTCAAAAATGACACTAATGTAGAATGTAATAGTAATTTGTCAGTGTGCATGAAGAGGAGCTATAATTTTACATTTAGCATTCAGCACATATACATTTTGATTTTAGTAATTTCTATTGCATTATGCTTTACAGTTTGGAAATAATTAAAAAAATTTATCTAGAATTCATTTGGCATTGCTGCAGTGATGGTTCTTAGTACTTATGTAAGCAAAAACATCTATAATGCTAAAAGCAGAATTTATACTAATTAGGATAACACTTTCTATTCTAAAGCATTTATTCCTCCATATAGAGCAAATATAAATAAAGCTGAGGATCTTAAGTATTGCATTTAATGGGTAAGGAAAATGTCATGGTGAGTGACTACTTACCAGAAGTTTTATTTCCTGGTATTCTTCCTGCCTCAAAAAGTCTCTTAACATTTTCCAGAGGCTTCACAGCTAGTACTTCAGCTAATAATTTTTGCATTTCGGTATCACAGCCAGAATAATCATTTAGAACTTTGCAAATATGCTTCTAAAATGTCCCTCCCCTCCCTTTCTCCAACGGGTATCACTAGGAAGTGATCGTTTCCTGTCTGTTGTGATGTTTCCACATCCATTTTGTTTTTCAGGATTAGTAGGTCTAGAGCCATTCAAAATGGGTATATACTGTGATGCAGAAAGCACAGAGAGATCTGCCTGTGGCTTTTTCTGGTGCAAGAAGAGACCAGAGACGAGTGTATTTGCAGTGAAGGTGGGATCTGTTAAAATATATATACCAGTGTGCCAAAACCAATCCTAACCTGAGACGCAAATTGTCATCTGAATACTTCATTAAGAGTGCTGAAAGTGAAGTTTTTTTCCGAGGTGCAGGTACCAGGGCTTAATGTGGCTCTGGCACTTGTGTTTTTCCTTTGTGCCAGTGTATCTTGTGTTTCTCTCTACAGCGGCATACTTTACCAGGAGGTCACTCCTTTGCCCTGTGTTAATAGTGTTTCTATGTATCATGTGTTAGGTCTGGTAAATTTGCTTCAAAGATGTTCAAAAGTGTTAAGTGTAGGAAGATTTGTACAGGGGAGGGGTTTTTGCTTCTCTTTGGTGCAGGTAATGTAGTCTTGCTGCAGGCTGTATGCACAAACCAGTTAATGTGAATATTCATTACAAGACAGTTGTAGTCAGTTTTTAAATCAGACTTGGGTGAGCTAACCCTTGCCCAGGGTGGTCCTTCTGAGAACACCATGGGCATGTCAAAGACATGGTTTGGCACTAGGTTGCTGCACTGTATTCATGCCAGTATGCTGCATGATCTACAGAGATATGCTTTTGAAAGGCTGCTGAAAAATGTCTTCTCAGTTTGAGCCTGCCCGTCTTGTTGCTGCAATGTTTTTGTTGTTTCTGATTGTTGATACCATAAATGCTTGTCCCGGTTTCCCATATTTGGTAAGTAAAGCAAGGAAGTGTTGTCAGGCTGTGCAGTTTAAATTGAAATTTGTTATAGGTCTGTTCAGAAAAGTCAGTTTAAATTGAAGCACTGAAGTGATTTAGTTCTAAATTCTGCTTGATCTAATTTCTTCCTTCTTAGTTGTCACTTGCCCTTGGGTTTAACAGAGAAATTAAACTTCCTGAGAGCCAGAAATGTCTGAGATTCATTTATTACTGTTTCATTTAAGCCTGCTATCCAAGCTAATGAGTTTATGTCCTTTTAGTAGTGCATAGTTTGAAGATCTGAGATCTGAAATCTGGTCTGGTGTCACAGAATTGCAGAAGCTCTCAGTCTGGGAGGGAGAGACCTCTGAAGAAAGTCCAACCCGCCTGATCAAAGCAGGGTTGACTGGAGCAGATTGCTTAGGACCATGTCTGGTCAGGTTTTAAAAAGCTCCAAGGATGGAGACTCTGCAAATTCGTTTGGCAGCCTGATCTAGTGTCCGATCATTGTTCCAGTTGAAAAAAAGTAAAAAAGATTTAGTGGCAACAAAGTAAGAACAAGTAGTTTTCTCAGTGTCTGAAACCAAATATTTGTGTTGAATTGTTTTAGTATATCCATGGTTGGTGCAGAAACTTCAAATTTGGCAGGTGTCTGTGCTGGATTCAGAGGTGTGCCTTTAGTTGCCCCTATGGAAGTCCACCTCAGTTTGAGTGACTGTAAGTTTATGAAAATTTTCATTTGCAAAACCTCCAAAGAACTTACTATCAGGTTACGGCTGAAAGATTAATGTTTTCTTGCTGCTGGAAGTATTAGTTCCAGCTGACTTTCTGAAGGTACTGGCTATACTCCAGAATGTGCTAGCAGGTATCAAAATGGTGGGAAATTGGGGAAACAATGCAAATATGCATCAGCAAGCTTGACCATGAGTTGTTAAAGACCTGTTCAAAATACGCATTCCATGTAAATAGGGTGTATAGAGTTCAGTAGTTGTTAATGAAATGCTTTGAGCACTGAGCAAGGTGACAAAGCAGTTAAAAAGGCTGTTGTCAGAGGCATATTCATTTCAAATTAAGGAAGCAATTAACATGAAGCAATTAATATGCTGTTGTATGTGCTGAGTAAATTCAAACTGGGTTTTAGTTGCACTTACTTTGCATTTCTTTCCTGATAACTGCTAGGAGCTTCTCTATTGAAAAAACAATAAGCTGTGTAAGTTATATTTTTCCACTCACCAAATGAAAACACCAAATGCTGCAAATGACAGTTAGTCAATCACAGCATTTAGTAACACTTCTCCAAGACTGTTGCTTCTTTTTCTACCTCTGCTCTGGAAAACACTTATAATCTGCTGGTGGGAAACTACATGATTAAAAGTTTGTCTGTAGCTTTGCTTTAATTGAACCGAACTCGAACTTGGTGAAGTGTGTACAGGAATGGGGGGATAGGAAATTGGCAATAAAATCTTAAGGCTGAGAGACAGACATAAACATGCTCCAAAATGTCAGAATTGAAGTTGCACAGGTGGCTTGGGTCCAGGTCTTAGTGGGGTTTTTTTCTGTCCTAGCCAGTAATTTGGGCTCCTTATATGCTAATAGCTCCAGATCTTACTTAAGGCAGAAGGAATTGTGTCTAGAGTATAAATCAATTGGTGAATGGTATGTTGTAGGATTCTCACTTTGATTTAAGATATAGCTGAAGTAAGAGCTGTGGTGGAAAGCATTTCCTCTTTTTTTTTAAGGAGCTAGGCTTTATAAATATGGTATTGACAAAGGCTATTACAATGTCAAGGCTTCTGCCTTTGTCCCAGGCATTTTGTTTACCAATGCTGATTTCAGCATTTGGAAGCATCACATTCTTCCCAATCCTTGTTCCAGGAAGCTTGTTGAACTGTATTAGGATGGGCAGGGAAAGGCACCTAAATATTGCCAGACTCCTTGCCCTGATGTGCTGAGTGGAAGTATGCTGTGGGAGAGTGTGGGATAAGAATTAAGTTTCTTAGTACTGTGAGACAGCTTTGAAACAGTCTCTTAGCATACTCTGCTCTTGGCCTTCTTCAGCGTGTCAGAGGAGCTGGCCTTAAGCAGGCAATAGCATTCCTCTCTGATATACTGGTGAAGTTTAGTTTTAGTCTCCTCTCCTAATAAAGTGCTTATTTCTCTCTTCCAGTTTCTATTTCAGGGTGAGATTGTGTAATATGCTGAAAAGTTCTGTCTTTTGTTGCTGCTTTGCATAAAATTTAAAAATGTCAGCTCCTTCATTGTAAAGACATGTTAATTTTTCTCATACTAATATGCCTGGAAACAGTTTTCTTTACTTTTTCCCTAATTCATATTCCTTCGCCCTTTATCTTCTTTCCATTTTCTCCTGTGCTATATTTGCTTTTTTTTTTTCAAGTTAGGTTTTAAAACACTGAGATTGGGTGTTGTCAAGCATAACAACAGTCAGGTTCAGTTCCCTGCTTTGGAAATACAAAACCTTAGAAGCCTTTGCTATCTCTCCTGTCAACAACTCATTTAACATAAAGGGTTTTGGGTTTTGTTTGGTTTTTTTTTCAGTATGGGTAACTCTGGTCTGGTTCAGTCCTGTGGACTTGGTGCACACTAGCAGTTACTAAGTGTGGGTCTGCAGTGCATTCTTTAGAAAACTTCCTGAAACATCTCTGTGATTCACTTCAGGATTGCTACAGCATATGCACAAAACTGCAGTAATTCAGGATTATGATTACTTTGAAAGCCTCTCTTTGTGTAGAATAAAACGCTTATGTAGATACACCAGAGTTCAGAAGTAGCAGAGGTATCTCTGTCAGCCTGTCTTGTACAGCCCTCTGGTTAAACTCTTCTAGGTCATTGAGCTAACCCAGGCTTTTACAGTAATTTTATGGATTGGCATTGCCTTTGGCAGAAATAAGGGGAGATGTTTGTGTGTGTGGCCAAATACACTTTTCTTCTTAGAGGATTAGGTTTTTTCAGTCACTTTGCTTTTCATTCTCTTAATGCCAGATTTATTGTTCCTAATTCATTTGATCCTGCCATGCTATGTTTAATGCTGTTCTTTGCTATTGAAGTAGTCAAAGCTCTTTTAACAAATTGCAGAATGGCATCAGTATGAATTTGCTGGCTTTTGTGTATTGCATAAGCACAGCTGTGTGCTGCAGGTTGCAGTGTTGCTATTGCTCTTATTCCTTCAGTCTTTGCGGCTGTTTGCTAAGCACATGGAGTATGGAGGTGTGATGAATCTTGCTATTGTTTTGAGGGGTGAAGACTTTGAGGAATGTCACCAAGTCCTGAATATATTCACCTTATCATCTTGCTTGCATTTATCACAGCTGTCAGGTGAGCATGTTTTAAAAGCCCTGCTTCTCGCTGCAGTCTTGTGAGAGAAAAGACTGCCTTGAGCAGGGCCTTGCTACTGGTGAAGGTAGTTTGAAGAACTGTATGTGTAACAAGGTAGTATATCAATGGGCCAACGCTGTATGACTGTAGTCCAGGGTGTCTTAAATGTTTAGAATGGGTTTGGATGCAAAATCGCTATTTTTAATATTTCTTCTGTTTGTATATATGCTTATGGTGTCCAGTGAGGTTTGCTACACAACCAAGGAAATATTTATACCTGGAGGATTCTTAATGGCTCTTTTGATATTAGAAAAATTGCTGTCTGTCACTCTTCTTTCTCTTGTCCTGGACCAGCCCTGTCTTTTTCCCTTTTTGTTTCTTTTCCCTGACTGTCATAATCTCTAGAACAGCTTCTTTCTATGTTTCTCAGTACCTATGTACTTTGAGAAAGTCATGTCTAAAACAAGTCCATTTTTCCCCCATGTTTTCCTCCTCCTCCAGAGAGTTGAAGTAAACGTTCCCCAGCTTGGCAGTCAAGGAGAGTTTGGAGTGAAAGGTTTGGAGTGAAACTGCCTGAAAGAATTGAGTCTGTATCAGGTAGAAGCTGAAAGAAGTGCTTTTCCTAGCTTCTCAGAAGAGACGAGGATTTGGTACTCGATGCAAGTGCAGAAATAGTCCAAATTTTCATAATTCACTACTCAGAGTTGCTTATTGTTTTGTGGACTTCTGAGTGCTTTATATAGACTGATAACTCTGTTATTGTGCTGCTCCACCATTCTACAATGCATGTGTAAAACATTTGAGGAAGGAAGGTTGGCTGTGATAATGGCACCAGACAGAGCAATTATGTGCTTGAGCTGAAGAGTAAGGCACTTATTTTTTGTGGTAAAGAAACATGATAGCTCGTCTTTGTAACTGCAGTTCAACAAAGTGCATTAGACATGAGAATATCAAGGTCAGTAGGGCTGCTCACATGTATGCTTAAAGTTACTTAAGAGTGTTCTAACTGTGCTGTTTTAGGGACATATAGTCATTTTGTCATCTAAACTTCTCAGTAGTGGAAAAATATAAATAAAATTTGAAAAGTTCAAATTTTGAAAAGGAAAAGGGCTGAATTACGCTTGAAAGACTGAAGTTAAAGGGTGCAAGTAAATGCAGAGTGAATTGATTTTTCATTTGTTTAAAATAATTTTGTTCCTACTTTGGTGGCCTAAGGGATCGCAAATCTGACCTTGAGGATTCTTTCACACTGCCACAGCAGAGTAAAAATTTTTTTTTCCAGAAAGAAAAAAGATGATGGCACTTCAGTATAACTATGCAAAAGATGCAAGGACTAGTAAAGAATTGTGATGTACGAAGGACTTCCTGGCCTGCTGCACATCTGAAGAAAAGTGAATGAACTAATGCTATAGTTGTATAACCCTGGAGCAGAATTCCCTAACCTTGTCTGGCCTGGTTCAGATCCTTCCCTAGGCACAGACAAGGTGGTTGTTGTTGGCTCTGGATTACTTGTCTCTCCTTTGTCATGTCACAAATATATGGATTTGATTGGGTTCAAAATGATTTGTTTCTTTTTTATCTTGCTGTTGTAATTCAGTCGAATGACAGCCTTGGTCTTGCTGTGCCTATAGTAATAATCAACCCTGGCAGAGCACTGCATGAATTGGCACTGAATTGAAGTTCCTGGGAATAAGTAATTCAAACCAGAGTAGCCTGCCCCATACTTTTGAGCTCAGTGGTTTGCTTTCTTTTCGAGGATAACACAATTTGTCTGCCNATAAAATACTGCAAGGTGAGAGTAGTAGTTTATCACAGCAGTTTTTGTTCTTAAATGCTATTTAAGTTTTCATAGATGAAAGCACTTTCAGAGCCTAGAAAAAAGATTGCAGAGGATAACACAATTTGTCTGCCATTCAGATTCTTTGTTGTTCTTAAAATATCTGTATTAATCCTCATCTGAACTAATAATTTCCCAATTATTTGCATGGATAAGGTATCCCATGTTTTCCTTTTAACCCTTGCATCAAAGATTTGTTTGGGGTAATTTACCTTTCTGATGCTGTTACATGTTGCATCTGTCATCTTTCCTTAAGAATTGTTTTTGACCTCTGTACTTGCTCTTGAGGTCAAGCATGATGATCTGCAGTTGCTTGATCTAGCAGTGTCACCTGTTGTGGTAAATTTATGGCACTTTCTTGACAGGTCTTCAATAAAAATGATGTACTGGTTTCTTCGTCTTTCTTGGATGGCACACAGGAAGGTGCATGTTCAACTCTCTTTTACTTTTGTGATGTTGTGCAGTTTCTGTATCTTCATAATACTATTTCTCTTTAGTGTCCACATTCTGTACTGCCATCCCAATTAAAAACTGAGGCAAAGCTGATGTGAAGAAAACCAGTGCTGCCAAGCAGAAAAGAAGGATGTTCTGTCTTCTGATAGTGTTCAAGGCAGGAATGAGTAAAACATTAAAACCACATTATTTCTTAACGAAAGAGTACATCTTTTCTATCGATAAATTGCAGCTGGTTGTCTGCAGCAATAAATGTCTGTAGAGCTTTGCAGGTGAAGCATCTTCAAAGAGCAAAATGAAGATGGCAAGGTACCGGTCTAGAGTCAGTGAATGAGCCAAGGGAAGCTGAAAAACTGACTGCTGGTTAATGGCTTCCTTGTTGGCAGAAGAGCAAAGTGTTGGGTTCCAGAGAGAACAGCATAGTTTTTCAGGGATTAGGAAAGTACAGGCATGGAATTCTACTCTGCAAAGAATACAAGCAGTGATTTGAGCCTTTTTGGAGAATGCAGGGAAGGGGATGGGTTATATAAATGTCTCAATATGTAAGGACTATTTCAAATAATTTACAAACAAAAAAAGTTCTCAAAGATATCTCCAGGAGACTGTTATTCATAGATAGTGTTCTTTTTTGTCAAGTATCTATTCTTTGAATAGAAGCTTTATTCTGTGCACTACTGCACTGCACACTGCATTGAGATAAGAGGACTGGCGCTATAACGTTTTCAAGCATTTATTTTGAAATGTTGTCATCAGAACATATAAATAGCTGCCTGTTCTGTAGGGTACAGACTTTTGAATTCATGTTTCCTTTTTTCTAGTCCTGTATTTTCCTTTGGTCACCTAAAAAGTAAGCACTCTTTTGAAGGCATTCCCTTGTGTTTTGAAATTAAGCCTTCTGCATTTTCTGCTCTTTCAGTAGCATTTTCAATTCATTACCTAATTTGATTATTTATTGGCCATAGAACATCATGGTCCACATCCTTCTGTGCTCTGCAAATTTATTTTTGCTTGCCTTTCAAGAATACAATGTTGTTCTTGTCTATTTGATGTTTATTTTGTATAATGGCAAGAACATTTTGGCATAAATTCAGAATTCAGTTTATTCTTTCAATTTGGGCAGGCAAAC
>VZTN01000487.1:20958-70432 GCA_013400515.1 Erpornis zantholeuca
ACTGCTTTAGGAACTGCTGGTAATCACATTACCTAATAAGATCACTTAAACATATTTTCTTTAGTATATTTAAGATCATTAATGGTTGTGACGGATGAGGAATGTAGGAATACTTTCTGGCCAATTATATTTTGAATTATTTGACATAACAGAGTCTTCAAATCTAGTGAGATTTCTGAAAGTGAGTGAAAAGGGAAAGCAGTATTTTTCCTACTTAATGCAGAGCACTATAAAACTACCTTTTAGTGCAGATTTACAGAGAAACCTGCGTAGTTGTCACACTGAGGGTGCATGCAGTTTATGTATTTCCTTTCTGTCCAGCAACAGAGGGAGCACCTGTTTTGGAAGATGCTTTATTTATGGATATACCTGCGACAGTAAAGTCCTTGTACTTAGTTTTCCAGAATCAATAAAGTGTGCATAGTGTATCAACAGTTTCCATTTGGGCAGAACTGATGACTGGTGTGCATAATCACCTTGTATAGAGTATGTCTTGAAAAGGCAGCCCTGTATTGTATCTGATGAAACTTGCTGTGGATGAATGAAAGTTGAAGAAAGAATGATCTCCTTATAATGACAGCAGTCATTATAATGAGTTAGTATCTCTTTTTTTCTCTCAGACTTCTTTTTTCCTGTGGTGCTATTTCATTTCCAGTCTTTATAGTGAATTATATTGTCATTTAGGGCAATAAATTATTCTTTTGAAGAAATCATATGTGTAATCCTCTTACCTCTGAGGAGCAGCTACTAAGGAATTTGGGGTTGTATAGTTTGAAGANAAGGGTCAGGACTGCTGGTGTGACTGTTGAACGGAAAAAGAGAAGCCACAAAGTTTTTGTACTCCCTCTCTTTGAATATTTCCTTGCCTGTTCCTTTCCGTGTGTCCTTCATCTAAATCAAACCATTTTGATTGCAATAAAGGATGTTATAGCTGGAACTGTTTTAATGGCACAGTGTGATCCAGCAAGAGTTGTCCTTTCTCTGGGCGTTTGTTCTTCCTCCCTGCAGATTTTGTTGTGCTGCGCCCTGGAGACAGACCCAGTTCTCTTATAACCTGTCTTTGCTCTGCTAAGGGATGCTCAGAGCATGGCAAAAATGAGAGTCAGCATCAGGAAGCAAGTTCTGTCAGTAATAATCTCACCATTTCCTGCATCAGTAACTGGGCTTCTATAGAAAGGGATAAGCAGGAATCCTAAGCTGGTGTTGGGGAAGGTACAGTATGATTTCTCCTTGATGGTATGTACTTTCTGGGAGGAGTGGTAATACCAAGTTAGCTCATGCCAAACTAATACACCTAGGGCACTGTAGAGAGAACCTGTGTTAACCCTTGCATGGTCTTTCCTTTTAGGTTAAATGGAGATTTAAATACTACTTTTTTGAAAGATAATGGTGAACTGTATCTTAAAATAACTTTGAAATGAAACTATTGGAAAAATAGACTGCTTTAGGAACTGCTGGTAATCACATTACCTAATAAGATCACTTAAACATATTTTCTTTAGTATATTTAAGATCATTAATGGTTGTGACGGATGAGGAATGTAGGAATACTTTCTGGCCAATTATATTTTNGCAGAACTGATGACTGGTGTGCATAATCACCTTGTATAGAGTATGTCTTGAAAAGGCAGCCCTGTATTGTATCTGATGAAACTTGCTGTGGATGAATGAAAGTTGAAGAAAGAATGATCTCCTTATAATGACAGCAGTCATTATAATGAGTTAGTATCTCTTTTTTTCTCTCAGACTTCTTTTTTCCTGTGGTGCTATTTCATTTCCAGTCTTTATAGTGAATTATATTGTCATTTAGGGCAATAAATTATTCTTTTGAAGAAATCATATGTGTAATCCTCTTACCTCTGAGGAGCAGCTACTAAGGAATTTGGGGTTGTATAGTTTGAAGAAAAGGGCGCCGAGGGATGCTCTCCCTGCTCTCTCTAGTTTCCTGAGGAGGGGAGGTGTTGCTGAGCTCTTTCCCCTGGGATCCAATGACAGAAAGAAGAAGAGGAATGGTTCAAAGGTGTGCCAGGGGAGGTTTTTATGTTTTGTTGTTTTTTTTTTTTTCAAATGTGTGTTAGCATTTCTTCACTGAGAGGGTGGTCATACACTGGAACAGGCTTCTACAAGATACAGTCAATGCCCCAAGGCTGTCACTGCATAAGAGGCATTTGGACAATGCTCTTAACCACAACCTTTAGCTTTTGGTCAGCCCTGAAGTGGTCAAACAGTTGAACTGCATGATCACTGTAGGTCTCTTCAAACTGAAATAGACTGTTCTATTACACATTTAACCAGTAAAGCATTTAAAACAGTGAGGTTGATATAAGGGACCAAAAATGTTTACAGAACTGGAGTTGTATGTAGTATTTAGTTATTGTTTCATTGCTGCTAAATAACATAACCGTTCTCAGATAGACTTCCGGGACATTGTCAGTAGATATTGTTACTGCTGTATTTCCATCTTCTGCTATGTTATTCCAACAGGAAAAGCAGGAAGTGCCTAAAGGTAAATAGAAAATTCATTTTTTCCCCAACTGGTGTTCTAATTGCTATTTTTTAGTGAGCGTAACAGTTTGCAGATTTAGATTGCAATTGTTTTCTGTAAATTGCAGCTTTCTTTTATCTTAGAACACACCCTTAGTCACATTAGGGCACAGAGCTGCTCTTTGCCTGAGTGAATATGCAGAGGCATCACCATGGCTCAGATGAGGCAAAGCTTGAGTGGAGTTACTGTGACTGATCACTGCTACTGCAAACATCTTCAGTTAAAAGAAAACTTTTAAAAATGAGACAAAACAAATGGAACTGTTGTATTCAAGTATATAACATCTGTATCATAAAATATGATGGGGACCGTAAGAGAGGGGAAGGATGTTCCAAGTTAAGCAGCTCTCTTTACTCTGGGATACCAGCACGAGTCCTTCATATCAATCCACATATCCTGTTTCTAATCATGCCATTGTCTCTCCCCCTGATTTGTACCAGACTTTCCCTTGTCTTCCAACTGCCTTTTGACTCTTAGCTGGTAAATAAAAACCCATGAGGAGGAAAAGTTTGCCCAGAGCAACAAAGCACATGGGTTACTTTGGGGGAGTTATTTTGTTGCCATCTTTTTGTTGCGCAGAAGTGCCTATTTTCTAAAATGTTTAAACTAAACCGTTGACAGATTAGTTTTGTGTTTGGCATGACAAAATTGTTCGTTATAACTAAGTCTATTACCTCTGTTTTGTTATTCTTTTAGTAAGGACTTACTTGCTGTACTTTGCTTAAGTGTTGCATAAATACATTTATACATTTATGGCTTTTTCATTGCTGTGTGTTTGACAGGTTTGCCCCATTTCCTCCAGTTATAAAGGAGTTCCTCCCTTCTGCTCACTCCTCTGGGGCCCAGCAGGCAAAGGAAATGTTTTGTGTTTTTGTGTAGGAGCTAGAGGAGTGATTTAACTGGATTTGAGTTCCTTCCAGGATATGTGCTGCAGGGCAAGCATGGCAACACACGTACATTTTTTATGAGGTGGCAGCCTGTGTTTTCTCAAGCTTGTGGAGTAAGTTTAGATACACAGGGCAGCTTCAGACTTACAGAGGAAGAATTGTACTGTTCAGTAAAGAATACTTTGGCACATATGTGCATTTTATATCTCCTATTCATTTTCTATCAAACATTAAAAACCCCTACTTCTTTAAATCTGTACAATTTGTTAGTACAAAATCTGTCTTGTTTGCTATAGCTAAGAGAATATAGATTTTTTGATTAAAATAAATGCTTCAGTTTTAAATCCAGCTATGGATTTTCAGACACACTGTCCCCAGCTTGCTAGCATGTTTTATCTACAACAGAAAAATTGGAGAGACTGCAAAATTTAGTTGGCCCATATTTACTCTGGAGTTTTTTTTGGAGAGAGATGAGATGATGGAGCATAATTTTGGAGCTTCCCTTTATATGATATGGCTTTCCTGGGGGTTACATTTTATATTTTGCCTGCTAGTTTTCTTCCCTACTTTGTGTCAGTTATAACAGGTATTTCTATGTTTTTTCTTTAGAGAATATTCTGGGTAATTGAATAATTTACTTGTTTGTGGATATTGTTTGAAAAGAGAGGGGAGGGAGCTGGCTTTTGAAAAGGATGCAGTAATATGAGATCAGCTTGGCTATCTGTCCACCTATACTGTACTCAAGTCTTTGACAAAGGGTTTCTTAGTCCTTTGTCTTCCTCCAGAAAATTTTCCTAGAAATCCTGGAGAGAAAATGCATATGCAGGCATATTACAGAAATGAGAAAGTAATTGTGGCTGAATAATGGAACAGTTTATTAGTTATTAATACTGAGCATGGCTGAAGTAGTGGGAATTACATTGGATGACTGTTTTTGCTGATAATTGGATTTAATGTAAGAAATGACGGGGAGAGCCATGGGAATGTTGCCTTTCCAGTAGGTGTGAAGAGATGGGTGACGGGGAAGGATCTGGAAAAAAACCTGTCACACTTCTTTTTCCAATGTAATTTCACAAAAGATGTCATGAGTATTGAACTTCAGTGAAAAGATGAGCCTCAACCCCTTCAGTTTTTCCATCACACCAGCATGTTTTGACTTGCTGAAAGTTTGGGTTTTCTTCCCAGTCATTTGACTTGATATTCTGCAATCTTTTTAACTTTGGAATCTCAGTCTGAAGACATGACAGATGAGAGTGGTGGTGTCTTCAAGATAAGTACAGCATTTTAAAATAGTTTAGCTGTAGTGAAAATACTAATTTTTCACACTAAGAATAAAGAATAGATGTGTGTGGTGTTTATATGAGTAGCATGCGCTGGTATGGAAAAATGAAACTATTTCTACAGGTCCACTAAAGAGAACAGATTCTAGAATGTTTGTCAGATTTATTATTTTTGAAGAAACTATATTGTAGGGTGTGGTAGCATTGTTGAGAGTAAAATGATATATATGGATTACCACATGATGAGTGGTTGTAGTTTGGGGTTTTTTTTGTTGCTTCTTTGGGTTGTTACTGGCTTGGGGTTTGTTCCTGTTATTATTATCACTATTACTATTATTGTTCTCTTGCAGTGTGATGTGTTGTGTCCTTTTCTCTACACATTCAGGAAAATTCTTCTGACTACTGTGATGTGACTTAGCTTCATCTTTGTATCTAATGATTTAAGAGTTAAGAAACTTGAAATCCTCTGACAAAGGGACTTTTTCATCTTTCTGCTACTATATAGGAAGTCTGGTAGCATTGTTTTAACAAGTAGCTTAGCACCACTGAAAACAGACTTCCTGAGAAACAGAATCATTATGTGCCAAATGTGAACTTACTGGTGTTGTAACTGTGCATGCACTGAAGACTCATTTTGGTACACCACTTAATCCTTCTTAGTGACCAAACCCCTAATGTGCAATGTGTGTAATTTATGCCTAGATATGAAGACAGCATTTGGTAACTGCTGTACCTTATATATACTTACGTAATAGATGTTGCTTTGAACTGATGGTGTAATAGACAAGAATCTCTTCTATCAGTTAAGACCATGGCAGAGGTTTTGCCAATCTGCACTATATAAAGCTGCAGATTTTTTGATGTAGTGCTTTCTGCCAGGCCTTAGAAGAGGCTTTTTTCTCTAGAGCAGTAAGTCAGGAATGCTCTTCATTTGAGCTCTGTTCACTTAACTGAACGATGTTCCAGGTAGGATGCTTCTAGCTCAGTGGCTTGGTAGAGTTATGGCCAAAACCAAATGATGTTTGCTTTTTTCTTTAGCTTCCACACTCCCCTTTAAAACAATATTCCTGAAAGACTTCACTATTAGCTGAATATTTTTCAATTTTTAAATTTCAGTAACAAATGTCTAATTTGAGTCCAGATGCACAGTACCTGAGTCATCTCATAGAAAAGGCAGAGTCAAGGCACTAAACCTTTCCTCCTTGGTAACATTACTCCTTGCTGGAACTTGGCCTTGAAGGCATTATCTTCTGAGTTGCTTTTCTGTCACTTGCATATACTAGCATTGCTTTGGTGTTCTTCATCCATGGCAAGAGCTTAAAATTAGGATCTTGCTGTGCTCCTGGTTGAGCCTATTAGACAGCTTATAAAATCATCCCATTTACTTTGAGAGACTGCTGAGCAGAGAAGTGCAAGAGGCATAAAGAAATTAACCCTAAACAAGTGGGAAGTAAAGTATAATTGTTAATAAAACCTGAAATTGTTATTTTTTTGCTCATCTTTATTCTCATCTGTTTCTCAGAGTACTTAGTTATGAGTGCCTTTTCCCAAACGATATTATTTCAACATATCTTTGTTTTTCCATTGACATTTTTTTAGGCAGTTATTCCCACAAGCTTGTGCTATTTGGATGGTTAAAAACCTTCTTGCTCTGATTTAACTCCATATTTAACTGCTGCTTTACATATAATAAAAGCTAAATGGGGAAGAAGGAATTGATGATTATTTTAATGGTGTGATTGGATCCTTCCAAAAGCAGCCATGTTGAAAATAAAATTTGAGTTTGCTAAAAAATTATGTTTTAAAAACCTCCAAACTCAAAAAACTCATCCTGTCTCAACAACCCTCGTAGTCTGTCATGAGCACAAAAAGCCTTGTGCTCTGATTTTAACTTGAATATTTGTTTAAATACTTAAATACTACTCCAAAGACCTCAGAGAATGAAAAAGGATGGTGCATATGGATGTGTGTCATTAATCACTTACAGGTCTGTGAAGTCCTGGAGTGTCAGGGAAAAGGTGTATTTTAATTTACTTCTATGGAGTTTATTTCTTTGCTAAACTCCGGATTCTGGTCCATGGCTTGGTTTCTTTGTAGCAGTGGCAGCCCAAACGTAGGGTTTCTGTTCCCTCCTTCTTGTTGTAGCACCATCCTTAGTCAAGGTCTTCATTCTCAGGGACCTGTTTTGGGTCCCTGGCCATGGACTGAGCTGGATGAAGTAACAAATCTGATGAAAAAACAAGTTCTCAACTCCCCCAGATACATCAGGTCTGTTTTTTTTCCCAACAGCCCCATGTATTCCTGTGCTAGCTGAGTATATGGTTGGAAAGGCACCAGAAACACTTTTAAATGAGAAAAAACGAGAGATTTTGATACCTTCTGTCTCTACTGCTCTGATGGAGAGCCTGTGTCCTTCTGTGTTGCTGGGTAATTGTGAATACTTGTTTGAAAAAAAAAGTCTGCTGGACTGTTCACAAAGATCTTGTCAATCTTTAAGTGGAATGTCTGTTTTCAAGAATGGAAGTTTCGATTTTCTGGGCAGGCAACCAATAACAAGTCTTAGGTCTTCACATGGTCAAAAGTCAAATGTAGAGCTTCCATGTTTTCTAACAGAGCAAGATCTCACCCCTAACTTCCAGTGCTGCTAGACCTGAGCTGCCAAGAGAGAACAGGAGGTCCTGAGGAGATTACCCTGAAATTTAAGGAGTTGAGCTCAGTGAGACCAAACACTGGCACAGGTTGTCCAGAGAAGTGGTGGAGTCTCCATGCTTTGAGAGATGTAAAAGCCACCTGCGCACAGTCCTGAGCAGGCTGCTCTAGGTGACCCTGCTTGAGTAGAAGGGTTGAGAGACCTCCAGATGGTCCCTTCAATCTCAAACATTTTGTGATTCTGTGATACTCATGAATTTTCCCTCCCCAGCCTTTGGCCATGGTTGCACATTCATCAGGCCCACATTCTTTTGTCACGTGTCATTGGCTAGTGTAAAAATGTTCACTGTTTATAAGTATTCTAGGGATTTAAATTTATAATTGTGATTGCATATGATGGACAACTTCATATGGAAAAACCTCTTTAGTTTTTCAGTTTGGTTGAGAATATGTTAATCCTTTTTGTTCCCATTATATGCTGCCATTGGATAATAATGGCTTGGTTTAATTTGTGTGACGTTAATTTTCAGGAAATTGTCTTCACTGTGGAAAGCTGACACATGGTAGTATGGTAAAGCAAGACCTGCTTTGTCCAGCTTGACATTTTAGATCTGTCTCGTTTCTGTATTAGCTGATGTGTATGGAGGGATAGGAAAGGAATTCACCTTCGTTTTGAGTGTAGATGCATTGAAAAAGCACTGTTGATTAATGCCATGCATTCAGATAGGTTTTTCAGCTTTCAGTATTCAGTTGAAATTTCAAGACTTTTGGGAGGGAGCGAAATAGGGTTATTTGTCTGCAAAGATTGATTCATTATGTTATTTTTTCCCACCTTCCAGCTACTGATCTGCTCAACTGCCAGGTGCAAGCAGCCACTGATGTCTGATAGTTAATAAGCATTTGCTGCTAATCAGCTACTGCAGAGTACAGATAGAGCCAGACATGGCAGTGACAGCGTAGCAGCAGCTGATCAGAAGTCTTGGAGGTAACTGGTTTTCTCCTGTAAGGGGGACAGAAATAGAGCTAGTCAGTTGCCTGATAGTAGCTGTGATTTGAGACACTGATTATCTGTGGTTACCGGTGGTGACTTTCTAATGGAGCAGCAGTGGTGTGATCTGGAGCTGCGATCAAGTAGAGGACTTAAAGTTTAAAGAATGCTGAGCAATCTGTAGGCAATGAACTTGATCAGATGCAGTGAATACCAGACATTGGTTGGTTTCTGCTTACCTACCAGCTTTTGTCTCATGAGATAGGAACAGGGACACTGCTTTGCTATAGTGTTCTCTGCTCCCCCTTTCACACCTTGTCTTTGCCTTAAGAAATTCCCAGGCCAGCTATCTCTGGGCTACCCAGCATGAAGATGCCCTTTTGCAAAACTATAAATTCTAACCTGCCCAAAAGAGCTCTTTAAGAGATGTTATTAGCTTAGTTAAACTCAGTTTGACATTCTTTGAACAGAGGTATTATGTGAGCTTGATGGTCTGTATTCCTGTACTTCTGCTTAGAACTTGAAATTCATCTCTGCCCATGCACGCATGGTTTGTTTTCAAATGCTTGCAAATGAATATTTTATTAGGTAGCTGTGGCCAATTGCTGCAGGATGGCGTTTGATGAGCTGCATAGCCAAGCGGCGTTAGCTGTGTTGGCAGAGCCCTCTGGTGGGAACACAGCCTGTGCCAGCAGCAGTCGGCCCTGCGGCCAGTGCCACCCCCTTCTCCCAAATGCCATCAGCCAGACCTCTCTCGGCTCTGTGGTATCCCACCAGCTGGCTGCTCGAGTGGCCAAGGGGTTTCTCTTCATCCCACAGAGCCCGTGGAGCTCAGTTTACCTTGTTTTTTTTTTCTTTTTGCAAACCCAGTGGTGTGCTGTAAGTGCTTATATGGTTTTAGGTTTTGATTTGCAAAATACAGTGGCTCTTTGAGAGTAATAAAGTTAGCAAATTACAAGATAGTATTTTGCTAATCCTAGTCATTGTGGGAGAACCGTGATGAATTTCAAGAATTGCATGTATGAATTTCAACCTTGTCTGTAAATACCTTTTTTAAAAAAATACTGCTTAATAAAACTAACTGATCTAATTAGGCATTAGGGGGACATTTCTAAATCAAGAGCCACAGCTTTCCAGCTTTTCTTTTTCATTGGACAGTAATGCTTCTGCTAATCAAAATATTAGAGGAAACGGCTTTTGTGTGATAAAATACCAACTTACTGAGCACGAAGGAAAAATGTTATTGCACTTCTCTAACCTATTATGTTCAAAAGCCTGGTTAGGACTGCTAGATGCATTGCCAAACCAGAATGTGCAAAGAGGTATTTTAGTCTGGTTACATCTCTAAACTCTTGATGTAATACAGGCCAATAACTCTAGTGCAGGAAATCTAGCTGTTTGAGATTGTTGCACAAACAATGCAGTAGTAATAAAGAGTCTTTTTTTCTTCCTCACATGCTGGCCAGAGCTTTTCACTTGCATTGATTTGAAATGCTCACAACTGTGCCCAGTATTTTATCTTCATTAAAATAAAAAAAGAGGAACATGTACCATGGCTTAGAAAAGGCTGTTGCTTGTGGTGGACAGGCCCCCCTTCTGATGAAGCTAGAGAGTGGTAGCAAGTCAAAGGCACTCATATTTCTGTGTCATTTGATTTGTCTCGTGATGAAACTTTCCTTAGCATAGACATAAATTCTTTCAAAAGCTAAATTAACCTTCCTGGCCTGTATTTGAAATAACCAGTTTCACCTTCGCTTTGAACTTATGTGCTCCATTGCTGGGGTTCAGCAACACAGAACATCTCTGTTAGGAAACCCATCACGTGAGTGGCATGGTGGCACTCCTTGCTGCTGGTTGTTGTGAATTCCCAAAGCTGAATATCATTCAGAAAGAAATTAAACACACCTGTGAAAGGAAAAATCACCAGTATGATGAGGTGTAGATATTGCCTTTGAAAATTCCCCATCTCCATCAAATGGAATGGAGCAGGAAGTGCATGGCTGTGTGTACTCACCCTCCTCTTTACACTTGTGTGAAGGCAGGCTGCTGAAATAAAGGAGAGGGCTGGTTTTGTTGTGGGTCCTGCCACCCTCTGCTGTTAGCTGGAGGAGTGGTGGTTGGGGGAGTACCACGTTCTTTGCAATGGATGGGGACTCTAACCCTCCTCCTGCACCCTACTGCTGTTCTTTAAGGGATGTTTTCAGATGAACCTTCCATCTTACCTGCCATCCGTTCTGGCATTTTCCATGGCCCAGTGGCTTTCCTCACCTGTAATGAGAGTTTCACTGGAGGCTTATTACAATTACACATAGGAGGCAGCACATAGGGTTTTTTTTTTCTTCTTTCATGACAGCTTCTGCTTATTTTTCTTATAGCATTGTGGTTAGAGGCTTTAATTCTCTGGCAGATGGTTTGCAGTATGTTTTTCAAACCCTATACCTTTTGGGTCTAGGATACACTCTGTTCTGTGACTTCCTAAAGCTGCAAAGAAGCTATTTTTCTAATTTCTGAATTAAAATTCCATTCCATTTGTATTGCACAAAGTCATCATGATTCAGCTTTGTAGAATACTGTCTTACTTCCACAGGTTATCTTGTTCGATGCTCTTTTTAAAATACTAACATGCAGTTTTAATCCTATGATGCAGCAACCCTTGTTAATTGTCTGTTTTAACTCAGGACTTCAAATGTAAATGTTGCTTTAACATTACTTGTGGTTATCTCTAATCTCAGAGTCTTGTAGCAAAATCTGTTGCAGAGTTCATCCTCTTTTGTCTGTGCTTTTTATTTCAAACGTGTATTTTGTTGGAAAGTGGCTGATGATATAATACCTGGATTTTTTTTTTAATAATCCCTGCTCTTCTAAAGAATTTAGTGAAGTGTAATATTACCATTCAAATAGGCAGGTGAGAGCCTTGGAGATCCGTAATTTGTACCCTTTCAAAAGCCGCACTGCCTTGCTTTGTCTTGGAATTTATTATGCTTCCCAAGTATAATGTGACATACTGAATAGGGCAGGGGGTGGGGACATTGTCTTCAGCTGACATGCTGTTATCAGCGGGACTGTGTTTCTGGACACAAGATTTCGCAGTCATTGGTTGTCCGAAGAAAGCCTTTCCATCTGAGGATTGGACAAGAAGATGCGTCAATTTGCTGCCCGTCTCCAAGGTACTGGTGATGCTGCCTCCACAAGCTGGCTAACGTCACAGCTCCATCACCCAGCGGGGTGTGGGCTTTTTTCTCCTCTTCTCTGTTTTAATTCTGTATTTGCTTCCTACTGCATTTCTTAATCTGTCTTCTGCCAAATGCTAACAGCATGATATTTTGCAATCATTTAGGTGAATACAAGAAGGACGAACTCCTGGAAGCTGCTAGGTGAGTGCTGCTTAGAATATAAAACATATTTTGGGGGTGGAAGCAGGCGAGGAAAAGGGGTTTTTAAAATAGTACTGTTTTGTCATTGCCTTTCCATGAAATGCTGCAAGCAAACCACTTAATTAGCATAAATCTCTTCAGACTTTAGTCTGGTACAAATGTAAAAGCCTGTTTATGTAATTGAAATCCCCCACTATGGTGGTTATAAGGTTAATATTGAGTTTTTGCTTTAAGCTGCTTAAATCCTCTTTATTGTTTTGTGACTGTTCTTTTTAGGAGTAATTTAAATATTGGAATATTTCTTTTCTTTTCATTTTTACTGCTACCATAGGATGTATTTCAAAAATAGGCTTTATCAGAAAAGAGCATAAGGAAGCCTATACAAAAGGTGTAAAGTTCAATTGTATATTGCAAAGATGCTTTTTATCCTTCCTTCTGACTGCACAAGACCATTTTATATAAACTGTTAACCCTTCTAAAAGAATTTCTGTGTATTGGTATATAGTTGTTTCAAATGTTATGGGCCACATGCTATGAAAATATGCTAAATTCAGAACATCTATTTCGACAAATGGCTTTCAGAGGATCTGTAAAATTAGAAAAAGGAAATACGAGGTTAAGGAGAGAAACTGAGGTGTTTTTGCATGATCTTTTGCAACACATTTAACTGCAAATTTAGTGTTCTTTTCTGTATTTACCCTTGGTTTCAAAATGTTCAGAAAATTCTTTAGCCATGCAGCATTCTCCTTGCCACAGTACAAATTTCAATATACTAGACTTTGCAAAATACTTGCTAAGGAGATGGCTATCAAAGAGCTCTGCCCTTTTCCCCCCCTTTCCCTAATCTTCTCCTCATTTACAGGAGTGGTAATGAAGAAAAGCTGATGGCTTTATTGACTCCTTTAAATGTGAACTGCCATGCAAGTGATGGGCGTAAGGTAAGTTAATACCTGCTTTATATTTCAATTATTCAAGAAAGACAATTTAAGCATACTAATAAGCATAGATGTATAAACCAAGAGAGTGTATGGGGGGGGAAACCTGTGATGCCTTTTCACCATAAAATTAAATGCTGTTGTACTTGACACTGGCAGTTGTGACAGATTAAGTCGGCACATGTGGATTTTGTGTGTGTCTTTTAAATGTCAAACCCTGGTCTACATGTAAAAGAACTTTAAGACCTTTTGTAAGAAAAACAAAATGTACTGTTGCAGATGGATAAAATAACTAAGGGAAGAAAGCTTTTATTTGTATTTGAACATTGTCTGCGTGAGGTAGTTGGTATTCAGCTTAGCTCCTAATACACTGCCACGTAGACTGGCACTGTATTGCTGTGTTTAACACCTTCTGCATTTTCTTAAGTTTGGCATTATTGTTTTGACTTTCTCTGGCGGAGATGTTTGAATGAGTTAAATTAAGAATTTGACTGAAACTGGAGGAGGGAAGAACATACGGAGTGAGAAGTAGATCCTATGATTTTTGATGTTTTAGACTTCAAGATGATAGTCTGTCTAGACTGTTGGATTTATAAATGTTGGGAGGGTTTTTTTGTTTGATTTGTTGATTTTTTTAAATTTTTTTTAACTGTGTACCAGAATGTTTTTAATATGCATCTGTTAAAGTCTTTCACCTGTAGCAGTACATCTCATTTCTGGTGAGAAAAGCACGGGAGTGTTTTCTTTAATAGTTTTTTTTTTATTTTTGATGGAGTGTGTTGGAACATAGTATAAACCTCTGCCCATCCTGGAGGTGTTGTGGAACAGCCCAGTTCCACTGAAGTCAGTAAAAATAGGCCAGTTTGCACTTACTTTTTATTAAAAGGTATGTTGTTACTAAATATAAAAATTCAGCTGCATTGTAGAAAAAATCCTAATTTTTATATGCATTTTAAAATGTTTCTCTATTGTAATATCTACAATACATACTATGTGACAGAAAACTCAGCCAGTTTTTTGCTTATTTACATTTATCACTGATTGAAAGTTGATGCATCTTCCAGATTTTGAAAACAATTGATTTTACAAACTGAGAACAGGCAATTACAACAAGGGCTTTATTTAATTTAGCAGTGTTGGAGGTGATGAAATACTCCCCACATTTTAAGATTAAACATACTGCCCATATTTCTTGAATTTCCTTTTCTTTGTTTAAGACTTTGCTGTTCAAGTAAAAGTGTATTTTGGTATTAATGGTGCCCCGTGTCATAATTAAACAGGGCGGTGTACAGCAGTGCATTACTGAGTAATTGAGCCCCTATCACTGTTGATCTAAGGCCAAATGCAGAGTTAAGATTTCTGTCAGCAGGGCAAGGAATAAGCCCTTGCAGATGTTTTCTTGAACATTTATCACTTCAAAGTAAAAAAAAAAAAATAAAATTACAAAGCTTTAAAAATTAATATTGAGCTAGGAGAAAGGATTTCTGTATTATTGCAGCCTCTGAATTAGAAAATTTATGCCCAAAGCTTGGAAAGCATATTGCAGTTAAAGCTCATGAGTGTGGACACTTTGAAAATATATTTGCTTGGTTGGTTGTTCATAAGTGCACTTGTTACTGAAACTCCTTTTAAGATGCCTTGCCATTGATATTAATTAGCTTTTTTAAAGTGATATCTACCAGATATATTTTTTCTACCACACAAATGTACAGGCTGTGGAAGTTTTAGTAATGGTTTGTAGCAAGCATGCTGTATAACTGTTAAGTATTTAATTTGTAAAGCAAAGCTTTCAGGTCCTGTACTAGCGCAAGATCACTTGGGGTTTGATCATTTTAAGCTGTGCTGCAAATTAAGTGAGCTTTTCAGCCTACAGCACAGAATTCTTGTAAATGGAAGTCTCCACTGGTGTAGCTGCCTTTAGTTGGTCTATGGTGATTTAAACTAGCTGAGAATTTGTCCATTTTGGAAGTTGCTTTTTTGCATTGCTTGACGCTTTTAGTAATTTTTTTTTCCAGATCCTCTTGAATATTCAAGCCTCAGACTTAGGACAGTGTAAGGCCAGTCTTAATGCAGCTCTTGGGGCCAGGAACGCAAACTCTGCAGATTGGCCCAAGATCCTCAGCCTCACGCTTACTCTGCAGTACAGCTGTACCCACAAAATCTTCAATCTGTGCATTCATGAATTTTCCGAGATGTCCAGCTCTATTCTGATAAGGAAACATTTAGCTTGTGGGTAAAGAGATTGAGTTCCAGTACTGAATGGGTAATTATTTTTTCTGTATTAGCTGGTGGTGGTATTTTTTAACCCCATACTTGGTGGTGCAACTGTATGCAGTTTACTTTTTCTTACCCCCTCGGGATTTTTTCTGTGTCCCATGCATGCTAACATCTGGCATTCTGGATTTCTTAAACACCACATGTGCTGTGAAATTGTGCTTTATAAAATGAGTAAAAGGGGTGGAAAACTCTGACAGTATCTTGCTGGTTTGAAACCAGCTAAGGTTGGAAATAAAAAAGATTTATTGCATTCTGGGTGCTGCTTGTATCCTTTTTGAGAAGTACTGGCAGCCAGTCTAGTTCCTACTGGATAGGATTCCATGATTCTAAACCAGTTACAGCTAGTGCTGATAACCATTGCTCCATCTGTTTATTTAGGATACAGGTCAAGACAAATAGTAATGAAAATTGAGCTTCCTTCTTCCCCTCCACAGTCACAGTTTAGGTAGGTTATGGGCATTGTAGAAATGTTCACATTACTGAAGCTTTTGAGCCGTTGTCTGAAGAGGGAATGGGATCTGTGTAGCTACTCTTCCAGTTATCTTCTGGAGGGAAAAATGAAGGAGTGTGCAAAACAAAGAGCAATTTTGTACCTCAGCTAAAGCATTCCTGTATACCAAGGATCATGGTAATTTTTTTGAGTTTTGATGACCATGAAAAATCAACAATAATATCTCAGAAACTACAGTTTCACTGAGCGGGATAATGATTGATTTTTGTGCAAGTACTGCCTTATGTGCTGGCTGAGTGTATATGAGGGCACAAATAATGAGCTGTATAGTGCAGAACTGTATGGTACTGTGGAAGCAAATGAGTATTACACAAGGGTAAATTTCACAAAATATGTTGGGTTTTTTTTTAACTGTCCTATTTGTTTACTTTTTAAAAAGCAGTACTTGAGCTGAAATATAATAGTGACTTTTCATGGCAATTAGTGTTGTTTGATGTTGGTTTTTTTAAACAGGAGACTGAAAATTCGCAGAAGTGTTAGGATGCAGTTTTGTGTGTAAGGCAACATTGACGTGTTGCATCACCTCTCTTCACATAGCTTCACAAAGTATTTGCTGTGTCAGAACACAACTTAGACACAATGCACAGCACCTGCGCATTGCTGTGGGTCTGAAATTTCCCTGCATCCTGCCAGTGAGCTCTACTGGTTTCCTTGGTCTTTACGTTATCTATAGAATTAATGACTTCTCAAAAACAAGCCTATGGTGTTGGTGTTAGCAGATGGTACTGAATTTCACAGTGTTAAGAAGCCAAGGCATCTACTTATGTGTCTATCTATGTAAAGGTATGTAGGCTTTAAAGCCCCTGTTATTTTCCCTCAAATATTTTTCTCTGGGGTTGTCTTTTCAAGACTTAGTTATGAGTGTATTTCCAAAAAATGGTTTTTGACTATTTAAAATCACCAGGTTCCTCTCTGCTGCTGGAAATTAAAGCTGTATTACTTTGTCATAGGAACTCGATTTCTGACCTGTTAAAACAGTCACTGCTTACCTAAATCAGTGGCAAGAGACAGGTTTAAAATTGCGCATATAATGGTTGCAGGTTGAGTAGAAGCTCTTATTTCCACTCATTTCCTTCAAAAAGCTGTTGTGAGCACTTGAAAGCTGTTAAAGGAAGAAATTGATGTTGCCTCCATTTTAAAAATGCAGACATATCTGAGCTGGAAGCATTGGTTTCAGCAATTCAGATAAGAACTCTTTCCTACAAGAAGTCTTTCCTACAAGACACTTCCCACGTGACTAATCATAGCTTTCCAAAGTGATCTGCATCCAGGTGACATGGTAGCTATTAGCAATAGGAGGTTGGATTTTTGTTTTGAAGTTGGATTTTTGGCTGTACATAATATCTTGCTCCTGTACTGCATTATACACGCTCAGATCATGCTGGCACTAAAATACTCAGGTGTTGGTTGAATAAAACCTTTTTTTATGCACAGGATTCCAGCTCCTCAGGTTAGGACTTACTCAAAAACCAGTTTGTTTGGTGGTCTTCTCAAGGTCCATCTCTTGAAGTAGAGCAAATATCTAATATTTTGACCTCTTAGGAGCATAGAAAAGTGATTAACTGAAAAATAAAATGCTTGCTTTGTACTTTGAAGTTTCTGTTGAAGCTGTGCTTTGTATTTACATTTTGTATCAACCATATGAGAAAAAGAGAAGACATAGGATTACCTATGTCTCAGGTATTAGTTCAACTTGAGGCAGGAATTGCTACCAGAAGGCAGCACAGAATGCAGTTCCTCCACAGCTACCTTGTTTTCCATCCTGCACCTTCTCTCCCTGCCTCCTTCCTTAGAAACTAGAAATGTTATTTCTGCAACAGGTGAATCAGGGATCCTCCAAACAATGCACCTCAGTTTTTCCTAGCGTGGGACCATCCAGCACTGTGGATAATGTAATGATCCCATGGAAAAAAAAATAGGCAATTAATTAAAACACCATTTCTATCATGCACGTGGTCCTACTTCACTTATTTGTCCTGTTGTCTTCTGACTTGTAGTGCACCTCTCTTTGTCTTTTCCCAGTTTTCAGTCCTTACCAGCTCCCAGTACCCGTCTTTGGTATGATGCTTCTGCAATGCCATTGGTGTTATGCCTTTCCAAACCAGCTGTAGACAACCCTGGATCCAAAATGGCCATTTCATTAAACTTTGTGAGTCATTGGAGACATACTTGCCTCTTGGGTTTGATTGAGGTTGTTGCTGCAGTCTGTTCTTTCCTGCCGTAGGGATGTTGGTTTTTCTCGTGCATGGCATCATTCAGGTTCATTGGCACAGGGTTCAGATGTAAGAAATCCAAGTCTGAGATGGTCTGCAATGCAGTGCTGAGTAGCATCCATGGCCTGAGGTAACCACTACAAAAGGTCTTGAGAACAAAGTGCCCCTCAGCTTTTGCTATGGGACATCCCTGATACCAAGTAGAGTTCTGTTGGCTGAAATTGCAGATTCTTTCTCTCGTTTCCTCTGCTTCTTTCTCTCTATTGAGAGATCAGCCTGTAAACAAAGGGCTGGTAAAGAGAAATTGAATTCTAACAAGATCAGGTGAGTTATGTCTCCTCTTACCAGGGAGTCTCCAATTTGCAGCTGGTAAGTGAATTTGCCAACCCCTCTTACAGAACTCTGGTTGTTTGCAGCCATTTTCAAGAAAAATCCTGCAATTGAAAAGAAAATTGGTATACCTTCCAATTTCTGAGTCTGTATGGAATAATCAATCCACATTTTCACAAATTTTTCCTTTACAGTTAAGACTACAGACTTGGGCAGAGGTTTAGATTCTGTTGTAATATTCTTGGCTCTAGGAGCTGGGGATTGAGGAAGAATGCCATGTACTGCAAGATGTGAACACACTGTGTGCTAGTGAAACTGTAAACCTTCACAATTGTGTGCGTTTTTCTTGTGGTGGGGAATAAAAATTAAAACTAATACCACATAAATCCATAGATCTGTTTGTTCTATAAATCTGTGTCATAGAGATTATATTCAGATGGGTGTGGAACATATTTTGGAAGAAAATATTTCTCATACAATAAAAAAAGTTATCTGAGTATTGTGAAAATCTACTTTTCTACAGACAGAAGCTGTTTATTTGAGCAAAAGACTTGTGAACAGATAGCCAGTGTAAGGCCTTTTTTGTCATGCCCAAGGGTATATCTGAATGTCAGTGTGGACTCAACACATTTAGGGGTTTTTTGTCGCATGTAATATCTTAGTTTCACAATTTGCATTTTGTCTTTCCCAAAGTTTTATGAACTCTTCTGCTGGTATACATTGTTTGCATGTGTGGTTTGTAAATACAGTCTTTACTCTCAAGGCTTATCTACAATAAAACAAAGAAACTAATGCAAAGGATAGAAGCGATGGAATCATACAGATTAACAGTTAACTGTGTATTCGTGGTTCAGAATGAGTGCCTTCTCCTTCATTAATCTAATAAAATGAAAATATTAAAAATTGTTTAATGTAATGTCATTTCATTTCAGAAAAAAGACAGCTCTATAAATCCAAAATAGTTATTTCAGAATAACTGGATAGACAGGCCCTTGCTAAATCTGTTCACTTGTTGCTTACTAGCATAAGTGTCAGTCTAGTTTTGATGAAGTGCTATAAACTCAGTTTTGTGGGTGGGATATGTGCAGATTTTGGGTTCTCCATTTGTGGTCCTGCAAAGATTTGTCAGGAGTTTCATGATGTGCGATTACAGCATTCTGGAGCTGCACTTATCAAAATAAGCGATAAGCATACAGGCTGTTAGCTAATATTTGCTAGTGTAAAGCTGGCCCTGGCTGATGGCTTCTAGACACTGCAGTCTTTGTTGGCATTGATCTTGTATGTGTTTCATGAAACAAGGTTATATTTAGAGGTGTGAGTTGGTAGCTTGATGAATGGAATCACAGAATATCCTTGCTTGGATGGGACCTTAAAGATCATCTCGTTCCAGCCTCCCTGCCATGGGCAGGGACATCTTCCTCTAGACCAGTTCAAATATTTAAGTAAAATATTTTAAATCAAATTCTGCACACAAAATTTAAGGTCTTTTCTGGATTTAGTTAATGGTGCACTGTAAAAAAAAAAGGTGACATTTCCAACACTACAAGACGAGTACAAAGCAAGTGTCGTAATGTTTGCGTTGTGCCTTGGACAGAAGTGTCCAATGCCATACCCATAAAAAGAACATTCAGAAATGGTCACAACTGTGTTTTACCTTTAAAACACCGTTTTATTTGTTAAAAAAAAGAGAGTTCCCAGGCTTCATGCATGTGAGAAAAAGTGACAAGTTTCGCACTTTGTATGGTATAGACGACTTGGCTTAATTTCTATCCCTGTTGTCGCTTAAAACCTTTTATATCCAAAGATGATACCTTTGAATAGAATGTAAAACTGATCTACTTGCTTTTGAGTTTCTCTTGTGAGATCCTAAATATTTTCCCCTAAACATTTCAGTGAGTATCCCTTCACCTGTTATATGAGGTGTTGTCTGTCATGTCCACAAATAGAAATTGTGCACCAAAGCACCAGAAAGAAATTGTTATCAATGTCATCATTCTCTTTGTATTGTTCTCTAAAATTCAGGAAATCTCATTTGTCAAGTCTTAACTAATGTGCTCTTCAGGAAGCCTCAGATGTGTTGAAGACATGGGGGTTTTTATACCTGAACTGTTTTCCCCTTGATGATTAGCTTCACACAGGAGATGACTTCCCGCATTACACTATTATCCATCTCTTGTCAAGAGAAAACAACTCAAACTGGCAGATTTGGGCAGAGCTGCCATGTAATATTTTATGCACATTAACTAAAAGCTGTGTTTTGGATTTGGCTTTAACAGCTCACGGAGCATCCAGAAGCCTAGTACTGATAATATTTCTTCTACTGTGATCTCAAGAGTGGAGCCCTTTCCTTCGTGGAGCTTGCTGAGATTATGTTCTGAGTTGAAATGCAGCCGCTCAATCCATGGACTGTGTCCATTTGACTTCTCTGTATGGTTGACTGTAGTGAATACTGCAGGTGATATTTCTGTGCTTGGTGTAACTTCCCTCAAAATGGGAGCATAAGAAGTAATGAGAAGTTAACTTATCTGCTTTCTTGTTGCTTTTTGCTTTTGTGTCTGATATTAGTATACTTTGTGGTCTCCCTCTGTTGTGACATCATTTAGTTGTACACGGTGTGCCATCTCTGCCATGCTGTTGTGCAGCCCCCTGAGGACATAACATCATCTTCCTTATAAACCATTGGTGAGGATTTAGTTAAAAAACCTATTGAGTACCCATTGTAACCTGTATCAGCTGGCTCACCCCTTTGCATGTGCTTGTTGACTGCTTCAGAAAACCCAAGTTTTAAAAGTGGAACTTCTTTTAACCATATTTGACTCTTCCTAAACAGATTGTGTTTATTCAGGTGTTTGCTAATTCTAGCTGTTATTACATTGTATTTTTTCCTTGTACAGACATCAAGATTACGGGCCTATATGTAATTCCCCAAAATGTGCATTAATGATTAGTTTGTAACTTCCGTGTCTTCACATACCAAGATAATCTTAAGTGAAGGTCACGTACCACTAATAATTCACCTGTTTTATTCTCCAGTGCTCTTGAGTGGATCCAGTTTGGTCCTGGCAATTTGTTGATGTTCGTTTTGATTATGGGGATGATTACCTCTTTTATGCTTAATTTAGTTTCGGACAGATCCTTTGCCAGGCTTCTCCATGCTCCCAAATATGCACATGCTCACTCACCAGGATCCTGGAATAAGAGTTATTGTTTCTTCTAAGATGTATATCATGCAAAACGTTCCTTCAGTTCTTCACAATGCCTTCTTGCCTGTAAGACCTCCTTTTCTTACCCTAGCATCACCTTGCCTCACTGGACTGGCTGGTGCATTTTGTGCTCCTAGTGGGTTGCAAGAAGTTATGTCTGGTTTGAATTCCTTTCACCAGTTACTACTTAAACTGTTTTTACCTGTCTACTTGTATTTTTACCTCTAAACTACTGGAATTTGTGGTCCTTGTGTTTTTTTCCAGCTTGTAAATTCAGCTTTTTGAATGTCCTCTTAATTCTAGTGAACTCTTTTAACTTGCTTTTGGCCATACTGGCTTCTTTCACTATATCAAGCCCTTCCCCACAGGAGGTATGCATTAGCAAAGCATCTCCAGAATTCTCTCTGTTAGTAGCTTTTATGCTGTCTGTTAGGACATTATTTTCTTACCTACCAATTCTAGCTTATTTTTAAAAACTTGATTTTTTTTTTCATAGCTCTGCTTTCTGAATGTTGGTGCATCATACTGGATTATTTTACCAAGCATTTCCCCTGTAGATAAGTTGAATCTGAGCGTGTTATAGCTATTATTAAAGACAACTTCTACTGAAAGGTTTTGCTTCAGGTGTCACTTGATACCATCCCAGTAGTTGCATTTACCCATGCGACCTTCCTAGCCACTGTCTCTGTAGAACAGTTGCTGATAGCATCCAAACATTTCACCTCTTGGGTCACTCAAAGCCCTTGTGTTTTCTGCCCGTGCTGCCTCTCTGAATTCTCTCAGCACATCTAGTTATCACTTGCTCGTACAACCCCATCATTGACTTCAGAGGTTGTATGGATAATTTAGAGTGATCAATTCTAAATGAAAAGAACTGCAAATACTTACATGCAAGGAGAAGTGTATTTACATAACCATTTCTGAAAGTATTGTTTAGGTTGACTGAGCAGGCAGCAGATGAAAGATAAAAGAGGAGGAAAATGCCAAAATAAGGCATTGTAATTGATGATGGATGTGTCATTGATGAACAATAAAATTGAGGTGATTTGATTAGTCTTTTACAAGTAATATTACATGTGAGTACTTGTAAAAGAAACTTATTTCTTACAGATGAAATTCTTTAGAATATTCGTATTCTAGTAACCATTACTTTTCAGTTGGAATTACAAGATAAAGTCTCTGCCTTTTTCCCTGTATTTTGCAAGGCTGCTCTTCAAAGAAATGGTGGTGCTTATTTGACTGGATTATAAAGTCATTTAATTCTAAAATTTGCAAATTATCACTGTAATGCAAAAAGTGTATTTTGTATTTTAACTTTATTAATTATATTTCATGTTTTAATTAAATTTCAAAATGTAAGGTATAAATACTTATTTCATACTCAGCACTGAGTATGAAATGCAATAAATTTGCAAGTGTTGCTTGTAACAGTTTATTGTGACCCCAGTTTCAATAAAATGAATGAAGTGCTGATTTGAAGCCATGTTAACAGAGACAATGGTCAAATTAATTTATTCCTTCCTAATAATGTGAAAATACTATGAACTGAAGCCTGGAAAGTTTCTAGTTGGAAGGGGAAGGTGGAGAAGTAAAATAAATACATAAAGATGGAATAGGAAAAGTAGTAAAAATAATAAGATAGGTGAAAAGAAAAGGGAAATAAAAGA
Source organism: Erpornis zantholeuca (assembly GCA_013400515.1). Lineage (NCBI taxonomy): Eukaryota > Metazoa > Chordata > Aves > Passeriformes > Timaliidae > Erpornis > Erpornis zantholeuca. The sequence continues at coordinate 43,818 of VZTN01000487.1, forward strand.
TTGTTAGTTGACTGTAGTAGGAAAGACATTGATGTACATACAGACTGGGAACGAGGCTGGAGAGCATTGCTGCGGGAAGAGAGCTGGGGGTCCTGGTCTGTGGCAAGCTGAACATGAGTCACTGTGCCCTGGCAGCCAGGAGGGCCAAGTGTGGCCTGGGGGGCATCAGGCCCAGCATCGCCAGCCGGGCAAGGGAGGGCATTGTCCTGCTCTGCTCTGCACTGGGACAGCCTCACCTCGAGTGCTGGGGGCAGCTCTGGGTGCCACAGTATGAAAAAACCATGAAGTTGTTAGAGAGTGTCCATAAGAGGGCCACGAGGATGGTGAAGGGCCTTGAGAGGAAGCTGTGTGAGGAGACTGAGGTCACTTGGTCTGTTCAGTCTGGAGGAGACTGAGGGAAGACCTCATTGCAGTTACAGCTTCCTCATGAGGGGAAGAGCAGGGGCAGGCACTGATCTCTTCTCTGTAGTGACCAGGGACAGGACCTGAGGGAATGATCTAAAGTTGTGTTAGGGGAGGTTTAGATTTGATATTAGGAAAATATTCTTCACCCAGAGGGTGGTTGGGCACTAGAACAGTTCCCCAGGGAGTTCAAGAAGCTTTAGGACAATGCTCTCGGGCACATAGTGTGACTCTTGAGGTGTCCTGTGCAGGGCCAGGAAATGGACTCAGTGATCCTTGTGGGTCCCTTCCACCTCAGGATATTCTGTGACTCTAGGTAGATTTTGATAGCAAGTGTTAGAAGACGAGAATGCAATAGCAAAAAACCCCAGAAGTTTTGGTTCTATGGTGATTCAGTGTGCATCTTCTTCAGATTGCCAAAAATGGCTGTGTTGGACACAGTGATACTGTAAGTAGTTTCTGTGTAGTGTTCTGCCATATCTTTCAAGCCAGCACAGATTTCCTTTCAGTGTTAAATAACGTTGCTGCATTCCCTTAGAAAAAGAGAGTGGATCTTTACTGTAATTTTTTCTTTATGTAGCTCAGCAAGCCACTATTCCCTCAGCTGTCAGCATATATCACCAAAGAAACAGCATATACTCCTCTGCTTCTCTGGTAATCCATTTCAGAGTTCCTCTCCCTGTGCCATTGAGTGGTGCCAGAGATGTATTCTGTGCTTCTGAATCTGGGAAAACCACAAATGCTACTTTAGGGTGGAAGCCCCAGAATTTCTTTTTCATATTGCAGTTCCATCCCCAGCTACACATTCATCATATGTGTGTAGAAACGGAAAAGATTCTTGAAAACATTGGTTTTCTGAGAATACTATGGTTTTGTGAGGGGTGTTACTCAATTTTTCTAACACATCCTCTGTGGAACTGTTTTGCCAAATGGTGTTTGAGATACATGCATATACTGAAGAGTCTTGGGGAAGGGAGGAGGGTGTTGCATTTTAATTCTTGTTTAGGAAGAGTTCAAAGATTACTAATGCCCCATTTATGGGATTTGCTGTTTGAGAAATCCTTCAGAGATCAATAGTGTACCTATTTAAAGATTTAAGTGTCTCTTCCATCCCTTTACCTTTTTCCCCATGGCCCGTGCTTCTAAGTTTGTCTCTAAAAGTAATGGCAGCACCTTGCTATGGAGCAGTTAGGGAACTAAGCTTCCTAATTAATATCAGGGAAGCAAAGATCCCTTTTATTCCTTCGGCATACCTGCTTTTTCTTGTCAATTGGATTGATCTTTGCTTTTAAAGTTATTGCCAAACACAATTGTTGCCTTCTGTATTACAGTATCTCTCTTCTGGCCCTTTTCTGCCATGTAGTGAGGAGAAGGGCTGGTGGGAGTTGTGGTTATTGGGAGCTGTCTGGGGTACAGTGACTGTGAAAAAATAGAGTTTTCAATATTTGATGGAAGAAAGAGGGGCATCAATAAAACTTCTATGCTGGACTTCCAGAGGGCAGACTTGAGCCTATCCAGGATGCTGATGTGTGTACCTTCAGAAAAGTGCTTAAAGGGGTCCAGGAAAGATGGACATACTTCAGGAAAGAAATCTTGAAGGTGCAGGAGCAGACTGTCCCTGTGTGCTGAAAGATGAGCTGATGGGGAAAATAAATCTTTATTGATTATCTGGATGAGGGGATCAAGTCTATTGTGATCAAATTCGCAGATGACACAAAGCTAGGTGTGAGTGTCGATCTGCTGGAGGGCAGTATGGCTCTGCAGAGGGACCTGGGCAGGCTGGATAGATGGCCTGAATCTGACAATACAAGGTTTAACAAGGCCAAGTGCCAGGTCCTACACTTTGGCCACAACAATCCCCTGCAGTACTACAGGCTGGGGACCGAGTGGCCAGACAGCAGCCAGGCAGAAAGGGACCTGAGGGTGCTGGTTGACAGCAGCTGAACATGAGGCAGCAGTGTGCCCAGGTGGCCAAGAAGGCCAGTGTCATCCTGGCCTGTATCAGCAACAATGTGGCCAGCAGGGCCAGGGAAGTCATTCTTCCCCTGTACTTGGCACTGGTGAAGCTGCACCTTGAGTACTGTGTCCAGTTCTGGGCTCCTCAATGTAGGAAGGATGCTAAGGTTCTGGAGCATGTCCAGAGAAGGGCAACAAGGCTAGTAAAGGGTCTGGAGCATAAGTCCTGTGAGGAACCAGCTGAGGGAGCTGGAGCTGTTTAGCCTGGAGGAAAGGAGGCTTAGGAGAGACCTTATCACTCTACAGCTGCCTGAAAGAGGGGTGTAGCCAGGTGAGGGTCAGTCTCTTCTCCCAGGCAACCAGCAACAGGACAAGAGGACAAAGCCTTAAGTCCAGGGGAGGGTTGGATTGGTCATTAGGAAGAATTTCTTCACAGAAAGAGTGATTGATCATTGGAATGGGCTGCCCAAGGAGCTGGTGGAGTCACCATCCCTGGAGGTGTTTAAGAAGAAACTGGATGTGGCACTCAGTACCATGGTCTAGTTGACAAGGTGGTGTTTGGTCATAACTTGGACTTGATCGCAAAGGTCTGTTCCAACCTAGTTGATTCTGTGATTTCCTGTTCTACCTTCTTTTAACCTTGAGATGGAGACACTTCAGTTATTTCTTTGTCTATCCTGGTGCAGGATCATGCTTGTTATTCTGTCAGTCTTTCCCTTCCCTGGTTGTGTAGGTGATTGAAAAAGCTCTTCTCTCATAAATTCCTGCCCCCTTATTTGTCAACACTTAGCCCAAGTTGCTCTACAATAGGGTCACTATGTTAATGTGTGGAACTGAGATGCCAGCCCTTGTCATGCAGTCTTAGAGGTCCAGACATAACAGTCAGAAAATTGTGTTGTCTCTCAAAGATCAGATCTACTAGAGAAGCATTCAGTAGTCAGTAGTTTGGACACTACAGCCCCCTGAGAAGGAACAGATTTGAATACTCATTGTATATGAGGAACTGGTCTGTCACCCAACTAAACCTCTTCTAAATGAGGCCTTGCTGTGTCAGCTTATTTGCAGTATTTTTAGTCTTCTCTTTCTGCGTTTTTTAACTCTTCCTTGAGTTTATGAACATTCTTGCCTGTTGATGGTTTGCTCTAGCACTGCTGTGTCTGTGAAATCAAGCTGCTTTTGTCTTTGCTGGTTTACAGCTTAAAACAGTTGGTTCCCCACCACCACCACCACCCCCACACCTGCCAAGAGATCATCCGATATGATTTAAGATAAATTAAGATACTGTGTGACTTGCAAATTCTGAATTGGTGAGCTGTTCAGTTCATTTTCCCTATCATTAACTGTTAGAAAGCAATATGTGAAATCCGTGACAGGAAATTCTTCAGAATTTTGCTATCCTAAGCCTGTCCAGTTCAACAGTCTAATTAATTACTACTGGCTGTGTTCTGAAGATGAAGCAGTTAAATTACAGCTGGAAACAGTAGAGTGAGAAATGTCTTCCTTAAGCATTTTGTAATTCTTTTCTTTAGGAATTTTGTTTGTTTGTAGGGGTATTTGTTTGTTTGCTTATTTATTATGTTTTTTTACATAAGAAAAGTCGTTTAAGCTCTTCATCCCTGTGCTCATTTATCTCTGGAGTTTCAGCTAGCTCATCTACAGTCAGCAGTCTGACATTACTTTTTTCCTGAAGCAGCATCTGTAAATTTGTCCCTAAAGCATAATTGTCAACCATGAATTTAAATAACCCAATACTGCTATAAAATTACGAAGGAAGCTGCATGATTAGGGTGACAAGTCATGTGGCTGGTGAACAGAAGCACAGCCCCTTTCCTGCTCATGAAGAGTGTAATTCTTCTGTAAGGTTTAGAGAGTTAAGAGTTAGAGGTTTCTGTAGCAGCAAATGTGTAAGAGCATTATAGCATGAATATAAAATAATTATTTTGAGTTATTTGAAATGTGTGTTTATAGAAGGAAATATTTTTGTATATAAGTCCAGTCTTGGCACCATACAAACAAATGGTAATGAGCTAATTCCCAAGAAAGCTTCCAACTTAAAATGAAGGTGTAAGATGGGTGCACTGTTTAAAATTAGAATGCAAGTTGGTATTTGAGCAGCAAAAGAAAAGCTTGATCATTTCCCCAGTGGAAAAGTTTAGGAATGTGTCTGCGAGATTGCGGTGTTGTTGCAGCTTGTTTTCTTACCCCATTAATCAGAATGATAAAGTGGTGACAGGAGGTACTCCACTTGCATCCGGAATGTCTTCCTGATGTACCCTCATGATTGATGTGATTCATTTTAGAGATGTCTGCAAGAGAGCAGCATCAAGCACAGACTATTACGATTGGAAAGAAAGATTCTATCATAAATTCTAACACAGTAAAGAGAAAGTTGTTTGCTTTGCCAGGAGTCAGGACATCTTTCAAAACAGTTTTATGCAAAACTGTGAAACAAAGGTATCTTCTGCGATTAGAAACCCCTTTGCTCTTCCCTTCTCTGAAGGGAGTTTGTATGGCAAAGTCCAAAACTTTTAAGGTATTTTTATTGCTGTTTTCTAAGGGCAGTATGATCTGATTAGAATAAAGGTTTTGTTTGACCTATGTTAAATGGGAGTTTGCTGCGTAGCAGCAATTTCCAAAGCTACTAAACTTGAGGATAATTATAGACATAGTATAAAAAAGTCACAAATACTGAAGTCTGCGTGAAACATTTTAAAATCCCTCCTCCTCCTCCCTCCGTTTTTTTTTTTTTGTATGTCCTTTTTCAGCAGGATGTTGTAGAAGAGTTAACAGTGAGTGTGTCTTTAGGTATTTTTTGCCAAGTTTTACTTCTTTCCCCCTGTGTGTAAGACCCACCCTTACTGGTGCATATCCCTGTGGGGACCTTCTGAGCATGAGAATAGCCATATGTCAAGGCCAGAGCTGGCCCTCAAAATCAGGGTGTTGCCTCTTTATTGTGAGAATGTCCTTCCTGTAGACAAATTAATTTGATAATTCTAAATCACTGCATAATGATGTAAATAAGATGTATGATGAGACATCATTTCTGTAATAATATTGTTATTTGTTGGTTTTAATAGCCTTCAGGATGGCAAGTTGAGAATGAGAGAAACACAGATTAAGATTTTTATCAGATAGCATTATGTAAAGATTTCAGCAGTAGAAAACAAGAACAGGAAATATTAGTTCTTAAAACAGTTCCTGCAGCTGTTATTAATCATGCAGATAATGCATAATATAAGATGGTTACATAAGATCCTTGGTTTAAAGTTGCCCTTAAAATGTGTAATTTGAATCTGAAAATGAAGCTTTCTTTTTAGGCAGTGGCAGCATTACCGTCTGAGAGGTGCTGAAGACTCTTTAGCACAAGATAGGAAGGGAAACGGATGGTGCTTGGAGCTAGCTCTCCCATATTGCCTGTGGACAGTTAGTTGAAACAAATTTCCAGATTTTAGCAGAAGCCTCAGCTCAGAGCCTGCAGCACTGGAGATCCCTCAGGGCCCCTTTTGTTTGATGCAGGTGAACAGGGGATGGCAAGTCTCAGGCGGCTGACCTTGAACAGGGGTCATCAAATCAGCTGTTGGTAATGAAGCAGCACAAAAATACCTAAGGCTTACTGAGAGAGTATCAAATCTAAAAAATGAATTTCTTGTATTCCCAGGAGACACATTACCAAAAAGACTGCAGGCAAAAATACCTACCTTACTATAAATAGTAGGTATATAGGTTGACAGCAATTGCCATCTTGTGTACAGTGAGGTTCCTTGAAATGCACAGTACCTGCTTTGGTTCAGTTACAGCTGCCATAAAACTTTCAAATAATACGAGCATCTTGCATGATGGTCTACTTTACTTAACAAAAATGGAGTTACACTCTTTTTAATTACACTAGCAAGTAAGCCACTATGTGTGGCTTGATAACTGTGAATGTGTGTCTTGGAAGGCAAGTGCCCTCTAAGGATTTTTGTTAGTAAGTCTTGCCAAGTTTTGCAAGATATGGGAGGAGGGGATAATTTATAGTTTTATTAAATCTGTTTTCTTAGTATTAAGTAATTTGTTTGATATACCTTTCAGGTGCAGTAGGCACTGCTGTTAATGGTATTTAGTTTTTACTTCCCTGATGCTATATAAATAGCATGTTAATTTTAAGAATCACTTTCTGCTGCCGTCTTTTTTCGGGGGCTCATAATGTCATATAATGAGAAGTTCATGTGGCACAATATTATCTTTTAGGTACCTAGATTCTGTAATTAGCATACAAGCTTGTAACTCCAGATTAGTATTTTTGCCTATTAAATCTATAGTATTAATGAATGCTCTTTCTAATGAGAAAGGAAGGTTCTTAAAAATTATGGAGACAAGATCTTCCTGCTTTCTCCTTCCTGAAGCATATGTGAGCACAGCATTTATAAGGACCATTTAGCCAAACTGATGAGCAACTGGGAATGCTGGCTTGTGCATACAGGGGGAGCGTGGCTCCTCGTGCACGTGTGCGTGTGTTCACTTGTCCTTGCCCATCAGTCAGGTGGTGTCTCTGGCCCTCTAACTCCCTGACTCTCCAGCACTGCATGTTTGCAGTTGCAGAGTCGAAGCATGCTGTCCAGTGGAGATCTCAGCCCCATCTCTGGGCATGGGCACAGGGACCATCAGTTGATTCTCCTTGGAGAGGTGGCCACAGCACGGCACACAGCTTTGCTGAAGCTGCTGTGGGCCAGAAGGCAAGCACACCAAATGTCAGGGGCCTGGCTACAGGTAAATAATTCCTGGTGTGTTGGGCAAGACTAAGATATTCTGTATTTCAGTCGTGGGACTGTGGTGTCTGTGTGCCCTTGCTTGAGAGGAGAAGGAAGTAGTTCACCTCTCTGAAAGACAGGGATATAAGTTGTCTAAAGATTTGGGTTGACACTGATTGGCTTCATTTATGCCATTTGTTGTGCAGCTATAAACTTGGAAAGTTTTGGGGTTCTTCTCTAATGAAGTTAATTGGCAAATGCAGAAATACAAAGAAATACAAAGTGCACAGTCCCACCCTGAGTCATAATAGTTTTTCTTTTAATTTTAAGGAGTGAGCAAGACTCTGAGGTTATGTGTCTTTATTGAGAACATCTCTGTTAATAATGTTTCATATGAGTAAAGCATAATTTTGGAAGTCTGCCATCATTGTTTTAGAAGTGGCGCGCAGACAAGAATGGATGTGGTTTAATTGTAGTGAGGCTAAAGGATCCTGTAGGGTTCCAGATATTAGTGCTTGGCTCCAGTTTCTCTGGAGTCTAGACCTTTGAATAGACTGACTTTTCTGTAGTCCATTTCAAATTAATTTCAGGTTTTGTGAGTTACTAATTCAATTGATAAAACAGGATTTGGTAACCAAACCAAGGCAACTGTCAAAATAAATGGTGCTGGAGTATTCTGCTAATGTCAATAGCAGCATCATCCTTACCCACATTTTCATTAGTGTTTATGATATGCAGAAGACAGTTATTTTATAATAGGGGCAGATAGAAAAAGAATATAATGCCTTTTGCATCAGTCTAAATCCTTAATTCAGTAGTGGAAACCTTAAACAGAATAATAGATCCTAATAATTTGAATGGTCAAACACTTAAAAGGCTGGACATGTTTGTTGTTACTGGAATTTTGCACTGTGGAAATACTCTGGGGATCTTCATGTTAGGAATGTTCGAAGTCCTTATTTTAAGTATAGAGGATTCTGAAGGCAAGTCTTACGGAAACTTGCATAACTGCTTCCCTAAATTTACTGAGTTACCCAGGTGTTTTTCTAAGAGATGCCCTGTGCTGTTGTTTCTGATAGTTCAAGCTGTGTCCTCAGTATGATACACAGGACACTTGGTAGTTGCTAATGTGGTTACTCTTTCTGAAGCAAAGTATCAAAATGTTGAGACTTTAGTAAAATACAATACAGACTACTCACAAGATATGGACATATTAAATATGTGTTCCTGGAAATCTGTACTGGATTTGGATATATGTAGTACTTGCTGCTGTTTATCACAGATGAGACCATTTGTCTTTTTTTTTTGGTCTTTAACCTCATGATAATAGTGAAATGTGACATCTCTCCTTGTAATACTGCATAATGATGTTTTAACACTGATAGTAAATCTGTACTTGGCATAATATTGTGAGATATTGTAAGTTTTCCCATGTTTCAAGCTGCTTTATGCGTGGGGTTTACTGTAAGAAAATTGTATCATTTGGTTGCATGCCACAAAATAAATTGCAACAAAGATTGCTTTAAAATCCTCTGTTTCTCAGCCTTGAGAAGGAGGAAACAGCATCATCCATTTGTGTAAGAAAGCAATTCCTTCAGGCTGAGACAGCACACAAAATTTGTTTCATAATAAAAAGCTTTTAAAAATAAACTTGAAGGGGAATTACTGTTGTCAACTCAAAAGCTTTCAGTTAAAATTCATATAAGTTATCCATGGAGAAAGGTGTTATTATTCTGTTATTATGCAGCAAGGTGCATTACTGCTGAAGGCCTGTATTTTTCAGGAAACTGCAATCTGCATACAATTTGCTCTTTGTCTTACCACAGCACAGTACAGGATGCGGATGCTTTTTTGGTGCAGAGATGATGATGATGACGATGATGATTTTTAAAATTAGCTTTAAATTAAGAGGCTGTTATTGCCTTTAAGTGTCTGCATTCTTACCCACCTTAAGGTTTGACAACAGGGCCAACAAGTATGTGCTGTGTATTTTTTGATTCGGCTAATCACAGAAGGATACTGTAACTTACCTTGACACAATGTATAAGAGAAACTAATAGTATTTCAATGGCAGGAAGTGCAGGCCTTAAAATTGATGTGGCTCCCATTCTTTATCTTCTTTTGTTTTGCAGTCCACTCCTTTACACCTAGCAGCTGGCTACAACAGAGTTCGGATAGTCCAGCTTCTGCTTCAGCATGGTGCAGATGTACACGCAAAGGACAAAGGGTATGTAAAATTAATTTATTTATTACCTGTTTGCAGCAGTGGTTTTGTATTAGTCAAGATAACAAATTATTTCTTTGGTTCATGTTGCAGCATAATCTCAAATAGTTGTCTAAGAAAGCGATATTTGCTTCCAAAATCTGAGTGTGCTTCAGATTAGTTGTGATTGCACTTGTTTCAAGACTTTTTTTTACACCTTTCATTTATTTTCCAAACATTGTTCTTTATTTCCATTCACAGACTAGCCTTTGAAATTGTGGACTAACAGCATTATTTTTGAGAAGGTGATGGGGAGAAGATACAAGGGCTTAGTGAAAGATGTGCATTGAAAAACCTATCTGTGGTCTCATTAACCTGTTTCACATATATGGATGTAATTCCAGCTAGCATCAATAATGCTCATGTGCTCACAACTAGTGGTCCTTGTAGATCTATCGCTGACAGCAAAAATCAAGATACAGTAGAGAGTAAACTATTCTATTTTTGCATTAGGATGGTAGTTATGTAAGATATCAGGAAAGTGCACAGCAGTCAGAAATCTGAAAAGATACATGCTGTGCACTGTTCTCAGCCATACATTTCTGATCTCTAAGATGATGATTTTCATTATGGCTAGATAGGAGGGCTTAGTCCTAACATTGTAGAAATTGGGCCCCTAGTTAAAGGTATACATTTTGTATTCAGAGTCCATAGAAGAAAGATATTTGTGAGTTCTGTCTCCAGCAGCAAACTCGTTCTGTGTTTTGATTTTCTTCTGAGTCCAGCCTAGTGTTAAAAGAGATTTTAAATTAACTTCTTAGTTTCTTTCATTTTTTTCCTTTCTCTCCAAAACAGTCCTAAGTGTACTTAAACTCTTAAAGTTTGACTAATTGTAACTCTTTCATCTCTCCATTTACCCCAATGTCTTTTTTAAATAGTATTGTTGTGAAATGCATAATGACATATTATGCAAGTCAAAAAACCAAAAACCCCATGAAAGTCCTACAATAAAGCTCCATATAATACCTATTTAGGTAGATCCAGCACTATTAAGCAAGTTGAAGGTATTTTACACCTTTCCAAAATTTCAGCATCAGTTGGTAGAAAATTCCAGTCTAGATGCTGTAATGAAGTTTAAACAATTTGCTTGCAATGTGTGAAAAGTAGTTAAGTTGAACTTGAATTGAGGCCTGGAGCAGGAGAGGAAGGAAAACAAACAAAGAAAGGAAGACCTTTCAATACTTACTCTGTATTGAACTTTAAAACAACCCAAACATATTTAGAAACATCTAACATCCTAGTAAGCTCCCACTTTTTTTTAGTGGCATCACACATTTGGAATCAGTGTGGTGTTTTGCACTGTTTCTTATTTATACATAATTTATAAGTAAATAGGCTATAAATAACTGTCACTTTTCATTTAAGGAACTAAATTAGGCTACATTGATTTTATAGAACTCCTAGGTTTTCTTCAATGGAGTCAATTCAGAGCAAGTTCTTAGGAACTGCGCTGCATTTTCAAAATGGCCACCATTTCTAGGTACTCCCAAAGAGAAGCCCAGCCAAGGAAGCAGCTTTCTCCACTGGTCTTTCTTTTCCCCTACAGCTGTTGTGCTGGAAGAGGGAAGCAGAGGGGATGCTGCAGAAGTGACCAGGTGCATTGCTGCAGCGACTGTCTTTGCTGACAGGCCTTGAACCCCTTAGTCCTCTGAGACGACCATAATTTTGGAAGGGGGCACATTTTTTGAGTGCTCTGTGGAATGGATAGTCTCTCTCTGTCTCACACATGCACCCATAAGTTGTAATTAAGGAAAGTAATGATGGAAAAAACAGTCTGAAAAATTTCCCCCCAAACAAATTTCCTGTGACAAATGTGTTGCTGCTTCTGAGAGCATCCACCTTAAAATTAAATTGACTTAACTGCCGTCTACTACTTGCTGTCCTAATTCTCTCTGAGTTGATTTTGCAGTCCTGGGAATTACCCCTTGTATTTTTCATAGTTGTTGGGGGGTTAATTATGGTTTTCACATATTATTTGTACTGATTTGTTGAGCCATAACTAGCCTCTCTTGCTTCACTTGAATTAAACTCATTTTGTCCTCTGCAGTAATTGCCCATCTTGCATCTCCTTTTCATTGCATGACTTTTATTACATCTTGTGCTTGTGACTAAATCCCTGTTATTTACTTTGCTAGTGTCATTTTTAAGTATGGCCTGCAGTAATACAGCTCTACAAAAATTACAGGGACTCTCTTACAAGTATCTTGAACAGTTAAATAGGTTGTACTGTAAAAAATGGAGGAAAATCAGGTCATTCCACAGTCTAGAGCAGCAATTTGAGTCTGCTTTCTATGGATATTTGTACATCTTCATAAAATACCCAGGAGTTACGTTAGTGTTATCTGGGGAGTTTGGCCTTTCACATAGCATTTTAAACAGGAGTTCCTATTTCGGCAGAAGCAGAATACTGTTGAGGAAATTGAATGTGGAATGGGACTTCTCCCCCTCCTTATAGCTTCAAGAAAGATCACGTCAAAGCCAGTTAATGCTAGTCTTAATGGTAGATTAAACATCTGTGGCCTGTTAAGGCAAAAAAAATCCCACAACAAAAAAACTCTCCAAAAACCAAGCAATAAAACCCCACATTTTGATGCCACTCTTAAGTAACATGTTGTTTGGGGAAGTCAGATTTTCCCATTAGTTTGTAAATCCTAATTTTTAAATACTTAACTATTTAAATATTTTAACTTTAATTCGATCTTTTCATCTCAGTAGGGAGAAATTTGTTCCTCCTTTAAAAATGTTGCTTTAAAAAAATTTGTCATTTGCCTTCTTCCATGCAGTGGTCTTGTGCCTCTTCATAATGCTTGTTCTTATGGACACTATGAGGTTACAGAGCTGCTGCTTAAGGTAAGCAGAAGGATGGAAAGTAAGTACTGTTCATTTAGATGCGTTAGATGAGATATGAACTGTTTATATTGGAGTTGAAAAGGAAGATTTTTTTTTTCCTACTAGTAACAGGTTTCAAACATCATATTGTCATTTCAGAAGCCTGCACCTTTGGGTTTTTTTTGAACAGTATGCGTTTTTTTACTCATCTAATTTCTTTGGACTGATAGTAGAATTTAATTTGAATCTTTCTGTTCAAAAATTAGCTCACACAGAAATTCCAATTTTTTTTGAGGTTTCAGTAGTATTTTTGTGTATACTGGTATTTTTAATTAAATTTTTTTTGTATATATGTTCATACATGAGTGATTTGAACCAATTTTTATAATAAAATAAAAATTTGTAAGCTTTTCAGTTGTCGAATATTATTTCTTACTAATCCAAGGCTTTTTTTGCTGTGCTAGCATGGTGCCTGTGTGAATGCTATGGACCTCTGGCAATTCACGCCATTGCACGAGGCTGCTTCCAAGAACCGTGTGGAGGTCTGCTCCCTCCTGCTGAGCCACGGCGCCGATCCCACCTTGGTCAACTGCCACGGCAAGAGTGCGGTTGACATGGCTCCGACGCCTGAGCTCAGGGAGAGACTGACCTGTAAGTGTTTCCAGACTGAAAACACTTGTTGGTGGGTGTAAAGGGATGCTTTCCTTCAGGCCACCTTCCTCAAGCTTCAGAAGTGGATGCAAAACAGCAGAGTAGCTGCGGCTGTGCCACGTGCTTTGAAGCATGCGGGTACCTCTGATACATCGTTTCTGATATTGCCTGATTTTCTGAAGTTTAAAATTATTAAGGCACTGCTGAATTAGTGACTTTGGGTTTTTTTTAAGTTTAAAGTCCAGTTCAGTCACACAGGAGCCTCTATACTGAGACTCTGTATTGCATTAAGAAACCTACAGAAGGTAGGTAGCCTCAGTGTGCAACCTTGGAGATGGAAATTCCATCATCTTCTTTTGTAGTCTTTGCAATCCTTATGCTGTTTACAAACCAATATTTCAACTCTTAATTTTAATTTGTATGTGTTTGCTTTCCCTCTTTGGGGGATTTGTTTCCTCACCCTTGTAAAAGATAATTAAATTAGACATATATGGGAACAGAGCATTATGACGTTACAGAAAACTTCTTAAGAATTAGGTTCTCGATTTTAAATAAATTTTTGGTTTCTCACTATTCCAGTATAGCAGAAGCTCCTATATGCTAATAATGTGATCCTGCACTACTCACTATCACAGCTAGTCAAGTTTTAGTCTGTCAGTATTCTTCTTTAGTCTGTCAGAGGAAGATGGTGGGATCATGTGCAGCAGAAAACTTTGGTCTAGGAGAAAAGAGGAGGGTATTAATATCTTTTAGGTGCTTCTCTACTCTGAGTTCTGGGCTAAAGCTTCTGGCTCTGAGAAAGGTTAATTTAGCATTTATTTAAATTACCAAGCAAAAAAAATCAATTTAAACTTCAGTTTATTTCTGTATTTAGAGTCCTCAAGAGCAATAAGGGAAGATGTCCATTAATATCCACTGAAATTGGTAAACAAATGTAAGCATTTTGTCAAATTTGACAGTATCTTGATGGAACAGCTTGTATTTGCATCCCAAAATATCATGGTTTTTATGTTCTTGAGTTGTTTGGTTTTATACTTTGGGAATAAAGTTACATTATATTTGTTATTTCAAGTTTTATTTGCACTTGTGCTTTGAGTAATGCTTTGCTTGCAAAGAACTTTAAACCAGACATTAAAACAAAGGTGGGAGAAGAAAGCCCCTCTTTATCAAGCTTAGGATTTCAAGATTGCTTATGAAGGAAAAGTATTTATATTTTTACTAAAATTGAGGGTTTTTTTAGGTCTTTCTAGTTCCCAGGGTCAAATGTAATTTTTGCTAACCTACCTTTCATCTGTACATTTTAAGAGAAACATTTCTTTTTCAAATTCAAAGTTATTTAAAACTGAAATGGACTAGTTGCTGAGCTAAACAAAATCTGGAAATAACAAAAGTAGCTGTCTGCACTTGCTATCAAAACTTGTTTCATTTTTGTTGCAGACTGGCTTCAAGTTCTTAGCTAGTTAGCTTTCTTTAAGACCAATAGTTTAGTATTTTATATTTAAATTTTATATATGTATTATTATTGGCTTTGTTACTGTTATTTATAATTTTATAGAAATTGTATGTATACTCAGGCTTTTTGGTGAATTGTTTTTCATGCAAATACAAAAAGTTTTTTGACAAGCAACTGTAAGGTTTTGTTTTCTTAAAAATATCTCATAGCATTGGGCTCATTTGAGCACAGGTGTGGGTAATGTAGAGATCACATATGCATTTTAGTGTCAAGTGGGTGGAGGATAAAAGAGGGAAAAGCTATAAGGATTTAACTCAAGGAATCACTTCCCCTCTCCTTTAGCATGTCCCTTGGTTTCAGCATCTTTCGTGTTCTATGTCCCAGGGCAGCTGCCACCCGAAGGCATGCAGAAGCACTCCTCTTTCCTCTAAATTGAGTATAGCTGTCTTTCTGCAATAACATTTATAAATGTGATATCTTGCTGAATATTAAATGTGTCTTTTTCCTCTAACAGATGAATTCAAAGGACACTCTTTACTGCAAGCAGCCAGAGAGGCAGACCTAGCCAAAGTGAAAAAGACACTTGCTTTGGAGATCATTAATTTTAAACAGCCGCAGTCGCATGAGACCGCACTGGTGAGATTATACAGTCAATCCATTTGTTTTATGATAAATGTGCTGGTAGCCTGAAGTCAAGGAGTTTTATTTCTACACAGTGAAAATACATTCATCATCTGAGATTGAGGATTTGCCATTGAACACTTCCTATACTAAAATAAAATCACCATTATAGAAAAAACATCATATAATTTATTTTATCGCTTTTTTCCTTCCTTCTAGTCGATTACAGAAGCTCTCCAGCTGCTCTTCACCATTTTTTTTTCACTTCTCTTGCATTTTTTCCAATAAACCTCTTTTTTTGTTAGTTGGTTGCTGTGGTTTTTTATGGGGTTAAATTTTATTTCTGTAGCCTAGTTTCCTTTCGTGTTTTATGCGAGCAAACTTGTATTACAAATTTTCTTCATAGGATACATAAAATTGTGGTGAAAATAGGTGTATATCACAGAGTCTTACAGGTTTGGAATAGTACTGACAATATACTACATTAGCTATAGAAACTGGGCTCTTTTGAGATTTTCATGGCATTTTCCTGCTCTTATTTCATTGTTTGAAGAAGCAGTGGAAGCGAAGAACACAGCCAGTATCCCAGATGTAGTGAAGTCTTTGAAGCTGAGACTGATGGTATTATTAAAACCACTATAGTTATGATACTTTATTCCAATGGAACATTTTCTTTCCAGTGGTAGGTCTCAGCTGCAGGCATGCAACTGCATATTTAGTGTTGGAAACACTGTGATTGTGATCAGAACATTGCGTGTTGGGTACCAAGCATCCATATGCTCTGTTTCCTCTGTGGAGGACTCAGCATCCTTGCCTGAAGTTAGAAAAGAGAGGTTTATAGGCTGAATGTAAAGACAGTATGAAATTTGGGATGATTTTTTTTTTTCTTTCTGATTGTATCAGCTGCTGCTCTGTGGCATCTCTTTAGCTGTGTAATGATCAGTTCATAGTCTTGTGATGTTCGTTGCTCTTTTCCTCCTGCTGATTCTGCAGAGACAGCTGGATCAAACTGGATATTTTAGCTCTACTGGTGTATTTGGTTCACTGTTCACGAAGTACTTGACTGTGATTTTTCAATTTTTGCCTGCCGTATATGAGATTTTCAAATAGTCTCCAGTCCAAGTGGAAGGACTTAGCTTCCAGGATCAGATGAGGTTATGTGTAATCCAATGGAGCTATTCCTGCCCTAAGCATGATAGCATTTACCATGGGCCACTGGGGTCTCTGCTTTATTAGCCAACTAATAACACATTTTTTCCTAAGTGACAAATAGCTTTAAAATGAAAATTGTTTTTGGAGAAGAATAATTTAGCCTTGATCACTAACCTGTATTTTGTTCAGTATGATGAATTGTTTGTAAATTTTGTGGTCTTATTTTAGCAGAATAATTAAGAGATGAAGTAATATATCTTTAATGTTCTTTATCATCTGTGTAGCTGAAATATGTTTTATATTTATTTTTTTTGCAGCACTGTGCTGTTGCTGCTGTGCATCCGAAGAGGAAACAAGTTACAGAACTATTGCTCAGGAAAGGAGCAAATGTAAACGAGAAAAACAAAGAGTAGGTTTCTGAAATTTTTGAATTTTCCAAAGGCCTCTGTCATACTATGAATGTAAAACTAATACATCACTTTTTCCGCCCCCCTCTAGTTTCATGACACCTTTACATGTTGCAGCTGAAAAAGCTCATAATGATGTAATGGAAGTACTGCATAAACATGGAGCAAAGGTAAATATACTTGCATGTATTTTATTTAAGACAAAAGGCAAGAAGAAGTGGTATGTGGGTTATATACCATACGTGTTTTTATGATAGTTACTGCTTTTTATTCTGTATGCATTGTACTTCTTGTGTTAACTGTGAAGTGTGTTTTATATGAAATAAGTACAGGATCTTCAGGAATCCCATTTGAAAATTACTCCTTTCCAAGTAACTGAATACAGGCTTTAGGAGTCCAGCTTACTCATTTTTAATGTATCTTGGTACTAATTTCTAATAAATGTGGCTGTCTAGGTGCCTTGTGTTGCTTTATCTACTTGAAAATTTTCACTGGCTTGAAAATATCCAGTGGCTGAGGGTACTGACACTGAGTTTAGTATTCTAATGCTGGGTATTCCTTAGCCCTTGCTTGCTTCTTATTCTCTTGGTCAGATTGTTTTGCCGTGCCCTTAGCTATTGGTAGGTGCTGACCTAAGTAATTTGTGAGCTTATGGTGAAGCTTGCTTAGAAACACATTGTTCAACAAGTTGTTAAAGGCAGAGGAACATATAACTAACTTTATTTAGAGTGTGGTTTAACCATCTTCTAGAAGTGTTTCTGAATGATTTTTGTACAAGTTTTGTCAGCAAACTTGACATTCATGATACACATCGCTGCTTAATTTTCTCAGAAGCTCTTCTTGATGGATACGTTCTTTACATTGGCTAAAATAGAAAAGATCTCCTTTTTTTTTGCTTTGACTGGGGCTCAGATTACTCTTTTTGAGTAAATTCTTCATTCAGGGAGCTAGAAATTAAGAAATCATTGTTACGAATTATTGCCTGTTGTTTTATGTTATTGCCTGTAATAACGATCAAGTGTCACTCCTGCCATGATAGGGGGCATGAGCAATGTAGTTGTATGCATAGTTAACTGTTTTTAGTTTGAAATGATGATTTTAATTTATAAGCCTGTATGAGAGCTCACTGCCAGATTTCTGATTCACTTCCATGGTCCTTTAATGGTATAATAGAATAGTTTAACAACAATACCACGGCAGAGTTTATTGTATTTGAGAGTCCTAATGTGCTGGTGACTATCAAGTTTTTCCTAAGGGGCAAGGCAGGGCCAAAGTTCTTGATTATAGCAATTAAAAATATTAATTATTATTTTTTCAGATTCACTCTTAGTAGCATACCTATGCACTGAAAGTAAAAAAAATTCATTTTGCTGTAGGAATAGATACCTCATAACTTTTATGGATCTGCTTTTGCACAGAAATTCAGTACTAAGGTATTTGGTTAGGCACTGAACTGGACATGCTGGAGTTTCAAATGTACTGATACCAAAGTACCACCTGCTTTGAAATATAAGGAACATCTGTGTGCTGCTGCTGTACTCCTGGTATTTCAATTAGTGCTCCCTTGAAAATCTAGCTCAGTTGCATTCAGATTAGGAGTAAGCTCAAAGATCACCTTCTTACTAGAACAGACCCATTTTGTTTTTGTCAGTAGCACCTTCTGACGATAGCTTGTAATTCTTTTATATCCTGAAGCAGAGGTTCCTAAATCATGATCCATGAGTCACTTGTGGACTGACTAATGGTGGTGAGTTGTCCACAGTTATCTACAGAATGACCCTGGGTGGTGTGTTCTGTTGTTTATTCCATTGGCAGTATGTAAATAGAGGTACATGGTGATCATTAAACATCATTCTTCATTCATATCCCATATTCTATGTTATTCTGAGGATAGGCCATTCACATTTATGATCTAGCAAAGCACTTAAATGCATGGCAGGAGACCAATCAAAGTTAATATTAAGTACGTATTTCCATACTGCAGTGGATAAGTGTCCAAAGTTTCTTAGCTGTAAAACAGTAAATAATGCAATCATAATTTTTAATGAGAGGTAGATCATTAAGGCTTTATGAGGCATTTTGAAGTTCCCAGATGGGACATGCTCAAGAGTATTAATTAGTTAACTAGGCATATTAAATCACTCTAAAATGTTTGTTTTGCTTGTAAATTATCACTTGACCTCTTGCTCATGCTTTGACTGTAGGTATTCGCTTCATCAGATACTCCTGACATTGGTATCTCTTTGTTTCTGATTGTTGTGACATGACAGCTTTCATTCCTGAGGCAAGATACAGGTTTTGATGTTTTGTTGAGTTTTTGGAAGTTTTTTCATCATGTTTTCTCTTTCTGTGTCTTGAATTTTAGTTACTTTTTAAGATGGAATCAGATATACTGAATTCTTTGATCATGTCTGGTTGTATTTTTTACAAGAGAGGGTTCTTGCGAGCTGGTGAATCTAGTCCTCCTGCAGTAGCAGCCTCACAGTGCACCCTCCTGCCTTTTAAATACCTCTCTTCTTGTTTGATGCTTCCTTCATCACCTTCACTGAGGTATTTGCAGTGAACAAACTGATTCTTCTTAGTCTTTGTTTTTGTAGGCTGAAAGCCTCAAATACTTAATCTTCCCTCATAAGGGAACGTTGTTTTTTCCTATTCATCCTTATAACCCCTTCTCTTTACTAGCACCAGAGGAAATCTCGGTGTTCAGGCAGTAGGAATACAATTCATACCCCCACTGCCTTCCATGATGGCACTTCCTCTGTTGTAAGTGCTTGACTGATGCATACTGGGATCATATTTGCCTTTTTAATAGACATGAGACAGTAGTACTCAGATCCCTCCTGTAATCTTGCAGCGCACAGAGAATCTTGATTTTGCTAGTATATTTATGCCCTTCAGCACAATTCTCCTGTGCCAGGATCATTAATGCAAATAGTAAAACAAAACAATCCCACAGCCAGCCACCAAGCAGCCTTCCCCCTTTCAAAATGTTCAGTTCTTCAACCAATCTCTATTTTTTCAAAATAAAATAAAAACTTCCACTGTGATGTCATATAAAATGCTCACTGAAATGTGTATGGATGACACCTACCATGTAGGGTTTTTTTACTTTGCAGCCATTTTTTCTGTCAAAGGAGAGGTACTGTTAAAGTCAGCTTTAATCTCCCTTCTGGAAACCACTACTGATTACTGAGAGAGTAACAGTTTGAAAAGGATGTGTAATTAGGGCTTCAAAGAAAGTAGAAATTTCTTCTGAAATTCCATGACAAGAAGGCAGACAACTGATCCACAAAATAACCAGCAGTCATAGCTTTAGGAGACAAGGTTATATAAAGCTCTGTAGATTGAAAATAATTTCTGATTATTTTAGCATTTTATAGGAAATTCTTCTGTTTTCATGAGGAGCAGCTGTGTCAGACAGCAAAAGTGAGCTACAGTGAAGTATGTATGTATAGCAATATCTTGTTCTATGAAAAGGCAAGGGAATTAGGGATGAACAAGATGGTTCGTGGTCTTGGAGCTGGATTTAATTATCCATAATGTTACCACTGTGTAAATTTTCAATTTGAAGTATGTTAGATGATAATAAACAGTGAAGGACTGCTTGAAGGACGTGTGCTTGATCGAGACTTATTTTACAGAAAGAACATCTGAGAACATCTATCTCTTCACTGTGGTGACCAGTGACAGGACCTGAGGGAATGTCCTGAAGCTGTGTCAGGGGAAGTTTAAGTTGGATATTAGGAAAAGGTTCATTACCCAGTGGCTGGTCGGGCACTGGAACTCCCCAGGAAGTGGTCACAGCACCAAGGCTGACAGTTCAAGAGCTTTTGGACAACATGGTGCCAGGAGCATGGTGTGACTCTTGGGGTGTCCTGTGCAGACAGGACCCATCGATGATCCTGGTGGGTCCCTTCCAACTCAGGACAGTCTGTGATTCTGTGATTTGTATTGGCAAGAATTTACCTACTGGCAAGCAATTAACCATAAATTGCTTTTTTTGGTGTGTTTTGCTGGCCCTTACTGACAGCACAGACTAGGTTCCTAATCTGGGCTGTGAAGTCCTTGTGCATATCAGTTGCACATCAACATGTCATGTCTAAACATTCCATGGAAGGTGTTTTTATTAGCTTGGTACTTGAGTTTGCAGAAGCTGACTGTCAATTTAAGGAACAGGTGAGAAACTTGGTATCTCTTAGAATTTTCTTCAAGAATGTTGATCATAAATATTTGTGGTTATAAATGGCAGTTTTTCCTCATTCGCCCTGCAGTGTGAGACAGCATTTCACACCACTCCTTATTTAATGTTGAATATTCTCAAAGTACTGTATGAAAAATAAAAGCAGAGCATCTTCAAAGAATCCACAAACATAAACAATTTTTATTAGACCTGTGATCAAATCTTAAATGCCATGGTTTAACTTTTGAAGACGATCAAAATCTTTAGTTTAAAAAATAATTCGAAGGTGGTGAACTAGTGAAAAAGTGAGTTTCATCCTGTTTTGTTGTATTTCTAGATAGTTGAATATTTCATATGACTAAGTTCTTGTCTGAATTTATAGACATGTGGGAAATAATTGTGTTCAGAAAGATTTTCAGCTTTCTAGCAGTGCAGAAGTAAAGGATTAGAGTATTTTCTGAACTGGAAGGATCATTGGAAAGAAAGACCTGCAAGCATGCAAGTTACTGGTATCTTGGGCAGGTGCAGAGAATGCTCTTTAATTATGATATGACTCTAAAGGATACTGTTGAAGCTATTCTTCTGCAAGAGAAAATGAACCTTTATAAGGTCATGAGAGAAAGTATCCCTATTCATGATAGTAGCAGAAATTACTTCATTCTGCTCTGCTGGGAGGATCTTGCTTTATGCATCTTTGCATAATTAAGAGTTATTTCAGTGCAATGGAGTAGCATGTTGCCAGCCTTTTGTGATTATGGATTTGCAAATGTTCACCATCCATCTAGACCCACATAACAAGATGAAATGTTTTTGAATAACCTTGTTGTGTAACACATTCACTTCCAAAATTTTAGGTGGAGGTATGATTTTCTCAGGATACCATAAGAATTGAAAAATTAAATCACCTTTCAGAAATGCAGCAGATTTTAGACTATGATGGTTAACAATATAAAGAATTGTGTGATCTGTTGTGATTGAGTGGTTCAGCTTTTCTCATTGCTTAGGTATTCAAACATCCTGAACTTAAGCTTTTATGCAGAAGAGGTAATTGTGGAACATCTGACTGGATCCTACAGGAGCTCTCAGAGTGAAACTGACCCTTTTTTTCTGCTTTTTTCTGCTGACCAAACTTGAAATTGTCACCAATGCTTCTTCACTCCTATCCTGTTAATTGTTTGGCAACAAGACACAAGACATACTGCGAGCTTGTCTTCAGAACTAATGCAGGAGGAGAGCAGTTAGAACACTTTCATTGCAGGGAAAGATACTGTGGTACGGAACTGCTGGCAAAGCATGAGTTTCACATGTGGATTTTAGAATGTACATCTTCTAGAAAGATTTCACAGAGAAAATTGCAGTGCTTGGAAGCTGTTGCTTTTTGTGCTGCTTGTAGTGTCAAGGAATAGGAGCATATTTAGGGCATTTGATCTTGATAGAAAGCCGATATGATTATGAAGTCTTGCAAAAAATGTTTCCTGAACAGATCCAAGCTGTTGAGCTGCCACAAGTGCCTGGCAGCCAAGGGAACACTGCTGTAACTGTGTGCACTGCTCCAGGAGAGCAGCAGTGAGGGAAGAGGAAATCTCAGTAGTGTCTGATAATACGTGACCATTTTCATTTCTCTACTGTTTCTGTTCAGGATGGGGAAAAGGCAATTAAGGGAGAGAGAGTAAAGAACTGCATTGGGAAATATTGTATAGGACAATATCTTTCTCTGAAAACCCTTATTTAAAAACTCTTTTCAATTTATTAACTATATTCTGCTTTTACAATTTTAGCAGTGGAATGACTGCTTTCATGCTAAAAGGTGAAGAAATTGGATCCAGAGCCAATGTGCTGTGGAATAAAAGCTACCAAACATGTCATTTTTAACTCCTTGCAGAAAATTTGTCTGTAAGATAATTCAGAGCTACACGTAGCCTTCTAATTTCAGAGTGCTTATAAAGGAGACCAAATTGATATTTATCTTTTTTTAGTAAGTGCAGCTGGAACAATCTGGCTACTCAGCGCACAGGTAAGGCAGTAGACCTTGCATATTTCAGATTTTGTCAAACAGAGTTTAGACTTCAGCTTTGAATTTGAAAGGGCACTTGTTTTTTGGTCTGGTATTAAACATTGTTTAACCTAGGCATATGTCTTAACCAGGTTTGATTTTTATAAGACTTTAATCTCAGTTTTGTATTTCAGTTTGTAGTGCTTAAGTTGATTTTCGTTTGGAAATAAGTCCTCTTGCTTTAAGCCTTAATGGAGTACATTCTTTGGCTGGTTTTTGAGAAGTGGTGCATTATTGGTGAGAGGAGATCTGCCCCAAAGTGAACATATTCCCAGTGATAATTGCCTTGCAAAGCCTCATTGTGCTTCTGAGGGAAAGAGCAGCTGCATTTGGTGCATGCATCCCTCTGTCAGCTGCAGCCCTTTTTGTCTCAGAAGTGAGCAGGTATTTCTTCAAATGGCTGATGTTCTTCTGCCAGAAGAGTTGATTGTTGGGAAAGATAATGATTTAGAGGTGAAAGGAGACCTGGATAAGACATGTGAGATGATGGCTCTGATGACTCTTGACAGTGGTGTTCTCAAATGAATATTAACATTTTTTCCAGGGATGTAGTCAGTATCGAATTCAGCACAATGAATGCCTTGCTGCTATTGCTTCTACAGTTTGACACAGGAATTCAGTATTAAAAAATACATTACTTATGATTTTCTTTTTTGGATGAACAGAGTGTTATCAGCTACTTTCAGAATCCACAAATTTCATTTTATTCTGCCTTTACCATCACTAAATATGTAGCCCCAGAATTCTGCTTACCTCATGGCCTTACCAGTGGTGAAGGGTATCCTGAAACAGATGAAGATCATCATCTGAACAAA
The DNA here is from genome assembly GCA_013400515.1 of Erpornis zantholeuca. NCBI lineage: Eukaryota > Metazoa > Chordata > Aves > Passeriformes > Timaliidae > Erpornis > Erpornis zantholeuca. The sequence goes on from VZTN01000487.1 coordinate 67,330, forward strand.
ATGATGGATTAGGGACATTCAGCTTCTAGTTAATATTTATGATAGCAGTACGTTTTTCATTTGAAACAAAACTTTTATGGCAATCCCATTAGAGTGGCATGGGCTGAGCACAGTTAGAAGAAAGCAGACCTATTCTCCTGTCCATCTTGCTGCAAGAGAGGTTTGTGATCTGAGAAATTCCTGCTTTATCAGTCTGTAAAGTAATTTCAGACAATATCAAATCACACTCCTCTGTATTTATTTGGTTGTTTTTTGTTCTTTCCTGTGGCTTGATATTGGTGTATTGCAGGTATTTTACAAAATTTTTTAACCTATCTTTTTACCCTGTCTACTAATCTACCCGAAGATTAGTAGATCTTTGCATAGTTGATTTCATTTAGTTATAGAGTGTGTGTCTTAACCCAAAATGCTTTTTCACTAGTTTTCATGGAAAGGTAGTAAGGTTTGCATGCTGCATTTTGGGTGAGAAACAGCAAGTAAAAGCTTTGTTCACTGCCACCACAAAGATTTTGAGAAGGTAAAAAGGTGGGTTTTGTACAGTAAGAAAGTTTATTATGCATGCAGTTCACAGCCTGCAATCTGTAGGCTTGGAAATAGATAACAGGTTCTGAGTTGCTTGCAGAGAATATAGAGTAGTTCTGTATTTCATAAAGTGCTAAAAAAGCTGTTGGGCATTTGCATTTAAATTTGTCATGAATCGCTGCTGGGTATAGAGTATCTTCTTGAAAGGTTATTTTCATGAGGGTGTTTTTCCGCTTTTTAAAGCTCTCTATTATTCTCTTCCTTTTTTTGATAGTGCACTGGAGGAGATGCTTCTAGTTATTTAGGTGCTCTGTTAGATCTTGACAGACAGATATGTTTCCATTATATCATACTCTTTGAAAATGATACTCCATTTTGCCTGTTTATACAGCCTTGTATTGCGAAGAATTATATCCGGGTATACTTAACATTTCTGTAAAGGCACAGAATTGAGGAGGAAATGTTTGTATCCAAATTTTTTTTCCCCCCACTCCTTCATAGAAGTCTTAATTTGACATCTTTGTTTTGCATTAATTCTTGTAGTGGGCACTGCTGAGTTATTCTTCTTCTGACAATGACAGATGGCAATTTCCTTAAAGCTGTAAGATCTTTGAATTGTTTGGTAACAATTTACGTCAAGTTATCTCTTTCTCCTCCTGTGATAGTTTTGCTTTTCTTGCACAAGGTTAGTCTTCATCAAATTTGCCAAAAGCTTGATCGCTATTTAAAGTATGGTTTTGGGGATCCTGTATTGTCTCTTAGCCATGCAGACAAATAACCTGTGTTGTTAAAAGACAGAAGAACATCTGTGATAAATTATTTTTCTTTTAGAGTGTTTGCCTATTTAGTCATTCGGTTTTGTTTAACTGCAGTGCAGAAGAATTGATAGATAAATTTGTGTGCCAGAAAATTCTTCATATTGCTGTTCTTATTAAGGACAGGGACAGGTGCAGCCTTTTAATTACAACAGTGTTTTATTTTATGTTGCTGCTGCTTTTTCAGATGAATGCACTGGACACACTTGGTCAAACAGCGTTGCACAGGGCCGCATTAGCAGGACACTTGCAAACCTGCCGGCTGTTGCTGAGTTACGGCTCTGATCCCTCCATCATCTCTTTGCAAGGCTTCACAGCAGCACAGATGGGAAATGAAGCAGTGCAACAGATCTTAAGTGGTGGGTAAAAAATAAAGGCTTGTGTATTTGAACTTCAGCTTCTCCTTTTACAGCTTTGAATCTTATTTCTTTTTCAATGCAAGAGACTTGCAGTAGTTTTCTCGTCTCTCCTTTCTGCCGTCAAGTGCACACAACTACAGTATGTATTGTGTGATACTTGTTAGAAAATAAATAAATAGCTCTGCTCAGTTCAGTGATTTTGTGCAAATCAGGAAGAAAATAACCATCTTGTAGATTTAGAACATGCTGCTGTACAAGGAGATTGTAGGAAGGCACACGTCGGGAGTTTTGGAATTCTTTTGGTTCCAAGGCAACTGGAATATTGCTGAGCATGTAAGAAACCTTTCTCCCTGCATCAGCTAACCTGTTAGGTACTCCATACTTTAGCAGTCACAAGCAGAGTGTTACTGGCAGAAAAACACTGATAGCTGCTAAACTGAACTTTTCAAATCTCTGTCCAGCAGAGAAAGATTTTACTGTGAAAGTGCTCTGGATACTGCTTAGATAACAATTTGTTTATGTCTTGCATTAAAAAGATGAATAGATGTTTGAAGAGGGTGCCACTATTTGGCATGTAAGAGCTTAAGGGTTTGCATCCTCTTAGCCAAGTTACATTTGAAGTTTTGCAAGTACAGAGAAGAATAATTGCATCAGTAGATACTATAGAGCAAGTAACTCACAGTGCAGGGAATCAAACGAAGGCAGATAGCCAGACAGATGAGAAGACCCATAGTAGGTAGAAACTTCATTTCCTCTAGTGTTTCCAACAATATTGCCTTAAAATGGGACAAAACTAAGAAAAAGCATTTTATAGCAGTTCAAGGAAGGACTGTTCTGAAGTGTACCCACTCCTGAGATGTAGCTGGTTACATGGGTAGTGTTACCTGTTAAAATGTGCACATGAATGTATGCATGTGGATTGAGAGATAAGAATGTTTGCAGAGTAATGTCAGCTCTAGCGTCAAAATGTTACTGATTTGCTGTAAGACTGAGGCTAATTTTTCAGCCATTTTGGCAATATGAACTTGAACATCACAAGCACAGCTGCATTTTCACAAGTAACAACAGACCAACTTCACCCCCCCCCAGGTTTGGAAAATATCTTGAGCACAAGTTAATATAACTTAAGTACCCTAAGTAATCCTAAACACATCATTTTCCCTATATAGAAAGTACACCTGTGCGCACATCTGATGTGGATTATCGGTTGTTAGAAGCATCCAAAGCTGGAGACTTGGAAACTGTGAAGGTAGGTTTGAACAGTTCATATGAATTTTCTACTTTGTATTGCTGCGCAAGGCTTTTGGAAGCCTCTGCTACATGAGTTGTGGAAGCAGTGCCCAATGGATGGTAAATCATAAAAAATGGGAAGTCGTGGATCTTTCTTTTTTTTTTTCTTCTAGAAAG
>VZTN01000487.1:74395-102101 GCA_013400515.1 Erpornis zantholeuca
GTCAGCCAGAGAACTATAGCGCCAGCAGCTGCCTCCGCTTTATCTGTCTTTGTTTTTTCCAACTACTGCTGAGAGTGAACAGGGAAGGAGCTGTCCTCCCACAAAACTGAATGTGGACGTGACTCACACCATATGCTCTACATAGTTGTATGTTCCCCTTCTCATCCCCCTGTGCTTCAGTACTGTGTTCTTATCACTGCCTGATCTGCATGTTTAAACAGCACAGATATACTCCAGCAGGCATCCAACTCCACTTGTCCAACAATTTTTTTTCCCTTTTTTGAAGACCTGTAAACTGCTTAAGATGGTACTGTTATCTATTGGAAAGTGTAGAGAAGAGTATTTTTCTAGTTCCCTTCTGAAACAAGTGCCTTTCAATATCAGGGTGCCATTTAGTTAAACTCAGAGCCTGGCTTTGCTACCTCAGAAGGTTGTGCTTAGGAAATACCTCTGCCAGCCATTTGATTCCTGCCAGTTTTCAGGAGAAGGGGAGGACTGGCAGGAAGAAACTTGCAGTTGGCTTTCCGTTCACACTGCTGTGACAGTTACTGTGTGTAAGAAATAGCTATATGCAGGAAATGCTGCTGAACATACTTCAGTTGCAAGTAGAGCAGGGACAGCTCTTGGAGAGGGCTGTCATTCTTGCCTGTGGAGTTCAGATTCACACAGCTGTGTTTCAGACTGGTGCTTTTCGACCTCAGCCTTCTGAATTTATTTTCATGTGCCTACTAATTTATACAATTATTACTTTATTATGGTATGTCAGCAGAATCCCATCTTGTTTCATGAAATAGTGACACATTTATGTGCACTGCTCTGTGTGTGATAGTGACAGTAGTGTTCCGCTTTGCTCTTTACAGCATGGAGCTGATCCAACAAAAAAGAATCGAGATGGAAACACCCCTCTAGATTTGGTGAAAGAAGGGGACACAGATATCCAGGACTTACTGCGAGGAGATGCTGCCTTGCTAGATGCTGCCAAGAAGGGGTGCCTGGCACGAGTGCAGAAGTTGTGTACTCAAGAAAATATCAATTGCAGAGATACCCAGGGAAGAAATTCAACACCGCTACATCTTGCAGGTGGGTAACATGCCAGTTTTTGAAGGCTTGTATATTTATGGTAGGTCTACAGATGTAATTTGCCAAAATCAGGATTGGTATAAGAAGAGTTTCACAGAGAATTGTCCTGTATCATTAACTATGTCACCTATATTTCAGGGGCTAATATCATTACTGGGGAAGAGGAACTTTCACATCTCAGTTGAAAAATTCCCTTAGCTTTTCTGTCTAATATTTTTTTTTAGTTTAGCTCTCCTAATACTGAATTTCTTTTCCTGTGCTCTTTCTACAGCTGGTTACAACAATTTGGAAGTAGCTGAATACCTTCTCGAGCATGGTGCCGATGTTAATGCCCAGGACAAAGGAGGATTAATCCCCTTACACAATGCAGCATCCTATGGGGTAGGTGCAGGCAGTCTTGCCATGAGTAGAACAGCAAGGGATTCCTTAAAGTCATATCCAAAACCAGTTATTTTGCAGCCGTTTTGCTGTGAACATAGTTCTGGTTTTGATAGCATGAAATATTTGTTGGGTCAAGTTGCTGTTGTGAGTCCTGTTTGCAGTCCTACACATAGGACACAGATTCAGATGTGCTGTAGCAGTTAAATGCTACAGAAAGATCACTACAATATAGCTTTTATGCAGGCAAGCATAAAAGTGTTAAGTTTGGGGTGATATTTGAAACAGAAAAGACCTCAAGTTGTCTCTGAAAGACTTAGATGGAAGGAAGAGAAAAATACCTTGGAATTGTGCGCAGATGATGACAGGGAAGTGGAGGTGTGTTACAGCTGGTGTTTGGTGGGAATCTCTTGCTAGAGCTGAAGTTTTGAGGGACTACCGCGTTTGTAATGTGGTTGTCCTGCAGGGGGGGTGCAGGGGCAGGTTCAAACCATTTTGGATGAGGCAAGGCCTCCTTCCTCAATATAGGAGTAAGCATCTGTGTACCAGTGACACAGATGCCTAATAGATTGCTTATAAGCAGTTGTTAGTTCTGGATTGGGTGAGAAAGAAATCTCTTGTAAATAATTGTACAGAGAAAGTGTTTGAGAAGCTCCTAGCACTCCGCTTACAGTCAGACAGAGGATATGAAGCTCATGAAGGAATGGGATTGATGGTCTCATAAATTGCTTTGTCTGTTACTTACCTGGCCCTGGCACAAGCACAGCAAAATCTGGGAGTGGTAACCATAACAGAACCATGATTGCTTTTGTTTGAGAGCAAATGAAATAAAAAGTGCAGTGTTCACCTTGTTTTTAAAAAGAGCATCGGTGGAACTCTGTCTACACCACTTATATTGGTTCTTTACATCACTCTGGGATCCCACTGTCCCAAAAAGTAAAAAGCCTCAAATCCTGATGAAAAAATTAGAAGTGCAACACAGAAGTCTTTTATGTTACAGGGTCCTAACACCAAGCAATATTATGTATCAGCATCTGCCATAAGCGTTAATTGCAGGGATGTTGCTAAGATACAGAGATAAATTCTGTTGGCAATATTGTGTTCTTTTTTTTTGGCATGAGAAACCAAAACACGCGTTTTACACAAAGCCAGAGCATTTCCTGTTGGCACAGAGAAATGTCAGAGCTTGGTTTTAGCCAATTATCATTTCTAAAAATCATAATGCCAATCTAACCTGGTTGCCGTGCTTTCTCTAGGTAACATTAGAAAGGCACTGTTTGCTGCTTTTCCACCAGCTTATTTAGTTAAGAGTTACTGCATACCTTTCCTGGCATCCCACACTTCTCCCTGAGCTGTCATCAGCCTGTTCAGATCTCTGTGATGGGAGGTACAGAGGAGATGAGTACTACTTTCACAAGTTCATAGCTGGCAAGTTTCACAGGCTCTGCCTTTTCCTCACAAAGTTTCTTCAGTTCTCCCACCCAGCACTTCATGCCATGTGTCCCTCAATAGGACTTTCTGTGGCAGAAAAATCACAGGAACAGCAATTGCTTTAAAAGTTCAGCAGAGAGGAAAAATAAAGTTGGCAGTATTTTCAAACCACTCTTGTTCAGAGACCAAACTGTTTTATGAGAGCTGCAAAGAGTCACTTAATTGCCATTGAGGGGAAAAATGGAATCCATTGGCAAGTCTTTGTGCTTCTGCTTACAATCTTAGTGTTTCATGCTCCTACCCACTCATTTTTACTACCTGCTTTTTTTTCTTTGCTGTCTTGCACAATGAAGATCTACTGGTTAGAGGCAGGCAGAAATTTCTTCTGTCAGTTTTCTCTTATTTTTACTTGGGAGATTTCAAGGAGAGGATATTGATGGAAGCATGGAGTTATAAGTTCATTACTTCTATAACCCATGTAAAACAGCTGTCCCTTGTGACATTCATAATACATTTTATCAATTACAGTTCTCATAAAATATGATTGAAGATAGAACAGATCTGTGCTGCCACAAATGAGTCCAAAGTCTTGCAAGAAAGAAAGTACAACAAAGACTTCTGTGTACAGAAGTGTCTCAGTAGCACAACACATTGATCTTCGGAGCTGCTAGTGCTGTGTCACATAAGTGACAGTAAATTTGCCAGTTCAAATTTGTCCATAAATAATTTTTTTATTTGGGTTAAGTATCATGTCTGCTCCTGCAGCTGGTACAAACTTCATGCTGTGTACTTGGGGTGATTCAACAGAAATCTGGTTCTGTGCCTGATCCCAGTTCTTCATGTGCTGGTGAGTGATCTGGTAGTGCACAGACACAGATGACTGTGGAGCTGCAGTATAAATGCAGCACATGGAGAAGTGTGCTGCTTCTGTGACACAGGAGGCAGAATGAGTTACAGGAAAGAGAAACCACAGCAGTCTTCAGGCACCATTAACCTCCAACATGAAAAAGGAATATATATTTTACCAGTGTCATGTTGATTAAGATGTTCTTGTGTTTTCCAGCATGTGGATATAGCAGCACTGTTGATCAAATATAATACATGTGTAAATGCAACAGATAAATGGGCATTCACACCTTTGCATGAAGCTGCACAAAAAGGAAGGACACAGCTCTGTGCTCTGCTGTTAGCTCATGGAGCAGATCCAACCATGAAGAACCAAGAGGGTCAGACACCACTAGACCTGGCAACAGTAAGTTCATGTTAGCCAGCCACAGGCTGCTCTGGGGGATTTACTCTGCATATTAAATTCATTTCTATGGTTCCATGGCATCAGCATGGAACCTCCATTTCCATTGTGCTGAGGTGGAAAGAGAAGAGCATCTCCTGAGTGCCTGTTGTGGCTTTTTATCCATGGGTCCAGGCATTTTCTTTTGGCTGCGATCTTAGTGTGGCTTGTGATTTAGGGTTTGCTTCTCCTTAAGGATTCACTCCTGGGGTCAATCTCCTCAGTCCCAGGAATAAAATTGTCTGAAATGTCTCTGATGATGGTCCGTCTGTGTGCTGTTGGTGATTATTTCTTTGAACCTAGGAGGAACAGCAGATGGGCCTTTAGAGGTGGGGGCACGTTTAGTGGATGATTATGCTCAGTGCCTCCATATCCTCACTTCCTTTTTTTGATTAACTCCAAAATAACATTCCAAAGAATTCATTCTACCTCCAAACTTTTTCTAAAACTGGTATCTGTAAACTTTCTTGTAAGTGGTGTCTGGTTAAAAAGCCGAATAAGGTTATAGAAACATGTATGTCCCGGCTTAAACAATCTTGATGGAGTAGATAATACAACCAAATTGGATGCTGTGTCTGGTTTCAGTGCAAGTATCTTTTAGGGTTATTGATTTATTTATGGAGAGTTCAAGAAATATCCTCCAGAGTAATCTGAGCTCTAGAAAACTTGCTTTGTGATGAAGGATATGAAAATTATTTGATTTCTCTGGGGGAAAATAGGGATGTCTTAATCATGTTTTACAAGAACTTTTAAAGAGGAAATTCTTGAAGATTAGGATATTGCTTAATTTAGTCAATAAAGACTAAATCAAATTTTTAGTTCATACTTCTCCTCAGCTCCTGTCATTTTTTTTCTATTCTAACCTTATGAGATGTTATTATAGCAAAGGCAGTGGTAGTCTTTCCACTGAAACCTTGTTCCAGTGCACCTGAATTGAGCCTGACAGAAATTAAGAAGTGGCATTTCCTGGCCTAGGTTCTGATGGATTTCAAATTGCTGCATTGTTCTCCCTGGCTTTAACACCTATAAAGTCATTGTGCCAGAAAGAAATTAGATGTACCTTTTTACAAACCTTTAGAATGTGATGTAGAATTATACCTGATTTACCTATGCCTTGAGTGGTGAATCAAAATGTTCTTGCAACCATGAATTCCTCTGTAACAGAAGGTGGCAGTTTTCTTTCTAATGGGAAACAGAACAATCAAATAAATCAACTAAAAATTCTTTCCAGAGATTAGTGACTTGTGATAGTAGGACCTCATGTTGGGTGTTCTTTCTGTTTTCCAGGCTGATGATATCCGAGCTTTGCTGATAGATGCGATGCCTCCAGAAGCTTTGCCTACATGTTTCAAGCCTCAAGCTACTGTTGTTAGTGCCTCTGTGATCTCGCCAGCATCTACACCATCCTGCCTCTCTGCTGCCAGCAGCATAGATAACCTCACAGGGCCACTGGCAGAACTAGCCGTGGGAGGGGCATCAAATGCTGGGGATGGAGCAGCAGGAACTGACAGGAAGGAAGGAGAAGGTGCATTTGCTGTTGGATAAGCTTACATTGCCAGAAGTACAGTAGTTTAGTATCAAAATAGGCCTTGGTTTGTCTGAAAAGCATTTCTGACTAGCCAGAAAATACTGTGCAGTTTGAACTGTTATCTGTATTGTAAAGTGTCCAATGCTTGTTAAATGTTCACTGTTAACTGTTCATCTGTGTTTGCTGTCAGTGATTAGTCTGACTACAAATACAGATCTGATTAAGTGCCCAGATGTTCATTGACTTTATAAAGACAATCCAATGAGAATTATTTTGATGAAGGAATTCTGATTGTTATGGGTGGGGCATTTTGGTAAGGCTTTTCAAACCCTTTGATTAGTATCTGGAGTCCATGCTTAAGGTCAGAATCTAAGCAGATCAGATAGCAGAAATACACGCACCATTCTTTTCCTTCTCTTTGCAATATGAGCCTCTATTTGTCACAGATGTCTTGTGCCTTTAATAGTTGATTCTGAAGAGGGAATGGTGATGAACTTTGCACAGGGCTTTGACACAGTGGACATAGACTTTATTACAGACATAGACAAACTGATTGTAAAAAGGAGTTTGGAATTTCGAGAGAATCAGTGGTATTTTTAATTTTTTTTTTTTAAGTTGGTTGATTTGGTTTTTGTTACTTTGGATGTATAGGATATAAAGATTTGTTTCTTCTCTTACAGTTTCTGGTCTTGACATGAACATTACCCAATTCCTAAAAAGCCTGGGTCTTGAACATCTTCGGGACATTTTTGAGACAGAACAGGTAAGTGGCAAGCTTCATCTCTGTTTGCACGTTTAGGAGACAAACTAACCTAATAAACTCAGTGACATTTTCATTTCTTAACTGAAAAAGGGAAGGAAAAAACCCACACTTCACATCTATAGAAAAACAACTGTGTCCAAGTTTTCTTTCAGTTTACTGCAAATGAATTGCCAGATAACACATGGTGAAGTTGAGAAACCTACGAAAATACCTTTTCTCGTTGGAGTCAGTGTCAAGTAGCTTTCACTTATACGTACACTGTGACTGCCAATGTGGCTTTTATTCTGAGAGTTATTTTGGACCTTGTGAGCTTTGAACATGATGACTATAATGAAGTTAGGTTGAAATATCACCTGCATTTGTCCTTCAGCAGTCTTGATAGCCAAACAAGCCTTTCACACCCTGTAGCGCTGCATGTGATACTTTGGTTAGATCTAGCAAACCCGCCAGTTTGACTATATGCTGAAATAAAAATCTAGCACAGGAGTAGTCACACTGCAGAATGCAGAAGCTACATTTCCTATTAGGTTAGGACCATAGGATTAACTGGGTTTTTCTGGGCTAACTTTCAAATGCCATTGAGAGATAGGGGGAAAAAACCCTGCAGATTTATCAATAATTCACAATATATCAAAAGAGTACAACTAATGTAAGTTTCTCAAGCTTACATTATGTTTTACAGCAGAAGTATTTGTAATGTATTTGTAGATTCCTTTCATGTACCATTTCTTAAATTTAACATATTGCAGTTAAATAGAGCTGTTTACATGAGTGAGATGGATATAGTGGTGGAAGAGAAATGTATAAATGCAAGAGACTGGATTTGATGATTATTTTTTCCTCTGGCCTTTGCTGCTAATCTTTTATTGAGGAAAAACAGTTTTAAAATGTAATGTGTTGCTTACAGTTCCAGCTGTTTCCATAAAATGTTCTAGGAGGTATCTCTTCAAAGATAAAATACCATATAATTTTTTCTCTCTGATATATGAAGCATAAGCTCTTTTCTTTAATTTGGAACTGTTTCTATTCAGAAGGAGACCAACCTCAAACCAACCTATACTCTTCTCAGGTTATCTTATTATTTTTCACACTTTACTGTTGCCTAGCTGGTCTCATTCCGCTTTTGCATCCTTAACTCCTAACCTGTTGTTAAGATCTTCCCCTGCTAATAAGATTAAACAATGCAAGTCGGATTCAATATATTCTCCATTTTGAAATCATCTAGCTCTTCTTATAAGTTTCTTTGTAGAAAAAACAAGCTCATCTTCTTTAAGCTTATTCTTTTAAGCTGTTTTTTCCAAGCACTACCTTCATGTGCACTTTTCCACCTTGGCTTATTATTAGTAAGCTTGCAGAATATTAGTCTCTGCTTGTGTAGTGAAAATAATGAATTGTACAATNCATATTTGTCCCAGCATTTCAATGCATCCCCCTTCTACCTAAGTAAAATTGTTTGTGAGAACCTTCTGTGAGAACCAGCGGTTGTTTATTGGTGTGAGAGAAGTAAAAATTTTGCACAAGTTCAGACTGTAGCAGCTGGGTATGATCCTGTGATAGGGAGAGGTTTGCCAGAAGGTGGCAGCAAGTAGAAGCGAAGCAAAACGTTAACTACCTTTACGCACTTGGTTGCACCATGAATACTTGGCATTTTCTGAAGTGACCAGATCTCCAGCCTTGAAAATCAGGCCAGGTTTGGCAAGTGATTTTTGTGATCTTTCACCTTTCCAGATAACCCTGGATGTGTTGGCTGACATGGGTCATGAGGAGCTTAAAGAAATTGGGATCAATGCGTATGGACACCGCCACAAATTAATTAAGGGTGTGGAGAGACTTCTAGGAGGGCAGCAAGGTAAATATGACACTTTTACTGGTTAGTCTAAGTGTAGCACACAACAGGCTCCCATAAGTCACATTCTCTAAATGTAGGCATTGTTACTAGGACTTGAAAGAATCTGAATGTCAGGAAAGTATATTTGCTGCAGACATGGTAGCTGAGTGAGTTGAATGGCTAAAGAATATATTAAGGAGATACCAGACCAAGTGATCACTTGCCTTTTCAGAGAATGGATACCCTGGAGGCAGCTTTGGAAGCTGTGCTCCTTTCTCAGGATCTTGTTTTAGCCAGAGGGGAGCTTTTGGATTGATTTGCCCTATGTACCTACCCACAGGCCAGTTATATCCTGAAGGGTAGGCCTGATAGAGTTTTAGCTGCCCCACGCTTCTGAGATGTTTCTATTGAAAGAGGAAGCAATAAAGGGCAATTATGTCCCATATGCATTTTTCTTCTCCCTTTTAAAGCCTCTGCTGCTAACAAAAGCACTTTTATCTTTCTGAGGTTGTGCTTATGCCTTGTGTTTATTTTGCATTTCCTGCTATACTGGGGTTGTATAAGAAGAATAATGATGATGATGGATACAAATAGAGCCGGTATTGGTTTTTCCTGTTGATTTTTGCTCCTTTTCATTTGTTGTCTTTGCAGGTACCAATCCTTATTTGACTTTCCACTGTGTGAGTCAGGGGACCATTCTCCTTGACCTTGCTCCTGACGATAAGGAGTATCAGTCTGTAGAAGAGGAGGTAATCCAAGTCCCTTTCTTAATGCTTCAGTGGCCATTTATTTTTCTTTCTGCTGATAGCCTGTCAGAGCTAAAGTGTGCAATACATGTTGAAAGTGCTAAAATAGGCTTTGGTGTATGAATTGCATAGATCATGCATAGACATGAAGTTTAGGGCTCTTCATTTGCCCTTTCATATAGAGCAATGATAGAAATTGTTCTGCTATGTCCTTCCAATGTTTTTAATAAGTGGTTTCTGTTCACTTAGTGTTATCCCATTATTTTGTGTTATTTTGGATCTTGTCTTGAATATTGTCTCTTAGAAAAGGTTTCCACAGCTTTCTGTAGATAGTTGGACCTGTGAAAATTAGAAGCTGTGTGTGAAGACCAAGGGATCAAGATCTTGCAATTCTCTAGGCATTTTCTGTGAACAAGCTTGTTTTCTCGTCTCAGTGGTTTAGTTAATCTGTAACCCAGATAAACAGCTCTTGGATAATTGAGAATCGACTGTAATTTTGCCTCCCCCACACACACGTGCTCTTTTATTTAAGTAAACTACAAGCACATACCATTTTGAAAGCAAAAATTATAACAGAACAGAGACTTCCGGAAGAGTCGTGTTTGGAAGAAACTCCATTTTACTGTGCATTTGCTATTTGTGTCATATTCCTACACTATAGCACAGAAGTGTTTCGAGTCTTTTTAAAAGTCTAGATAATGAGGATTGGTGCCAGCTTATATGGGCATATTTTTTATTAGTAACTTCATAAACTGGAGTTTGTGCACATCTTTTTTATAAGCTTTTCTGAAAGGAAGGGTCACTTGTCTGCCATAGTAAATTGGAATATTTATTTGAACCGTTATGCAATATTGTTGCTGTAGCTATAAATACTTCTCTAAAAGACACAACAAAACAACTTCTGAGGGAATCAGAAATGCTCTGCTAATGACATAGGAGAATTTACAGTGCAGGTATTTTCCTAATAATGAGAAATGCAAACTATACTCACTAAAGTCACATTTGTTATTACTTCAAAGTGATCTTTTTGTATATTAATTTTCAAAGATTTTTTTCTAATATAAAGCAGGTTTTCTAGTTGTATATAATTTTGATAGCAAATACCATTATTTTCCTCTTTCCTATATGGATTTTTATTAAAAGATTAGATAATTGCATCATCCAACTTCCTTGTTGTGGAACAGCATAATGTGTTAGGTGCTTGAGAAATTAGGGTATACCTCAGCTTAAAATTGAGATTTTTTTTTTTTACACCTTTTAATTCATTTTTCATCAAGATTGTCCGTTGCTGCCAGTGATATACTGAGACACTGCATGGATACTTTGACTTGCTAGCAAAGTTTATGTGCTGAACATTCAGTTTTGGTTTTTTATGTAGATGCAAAGTACAATCCGGGAGCATCGGGATGGTGGAAATGCTGGTGGGATCTTCAACAGGTACAATGTCATCAGGGTAAGTTTCAAAACCTCTCAATTTTATGTGGTAAAGTGTGCTAGTATTTATGCCAGCAGGCAGAATCAGTTTAGTGGTTTGCCCTTTTATATTTAAAGGTCTTTATTGAAATGATATTCAGGAACAGAGTTAATGCAAGTGCTAAACTGAATGCGTGTTCTGCACAGGGAATGAGGGAGAAGTGTCCACTTGGGCTTCTAAAGGAGTCCGAAGCACTGATGTTGAAGGCAGAGGTGGTGAAGAACCTGACTGAATTTCAGTCCCATAACTTCTGTATTTGACCCTTAAGGGCAGCACAGATTTTTTTTTTTTTTCTCAGTGTAGTCTTTTCTTGCCTTCTTAAAGGAGATACGGGGGGATGTGTGAAAGAATGATCAGGACTTCTAATAAGAAGTTTCTGTCTCCCTGTGCAACTTTCCAGCTTGACAGCACCACCTTTGCCCTTGCCAGCTAGAAAAAAATACATTTTGCTAGCTGTGGCATTCCAGAAAATAGTGTTTTCTTTCTGAGGGAAAGTACACTTTCTGGTTTCTTTTTTGGGGAGAAGGAAATGGAAGGAATTGGAACAGAACTTGGTTTCTGAGCTCAGGCAAACCTGTGCTGCCTGTCTCTTTGAGAAGTAAGCCTGTGCAAAGCCTTTGCAACTTGATCCAGTAGATCGTGCATCCTGAATTAAACTCTTCTTCCATCCTATTCCCAACCAAAGGTGAAGTCCTTTACAGAAACCACAGTGGTATTACAGCATGTGGCTGAAATTATATAGACAGATTAAACAGCACATCTTTGTATTTTTTTCCTCCAAAGTTGCTTCTTTTCATAGAAAATAAACCTAAACTAGACAGCAAGTTTCAAAGACAAGATCGGTCAACATAGCTCAAATCAAAGCACAGAGGGAAGGAGTTTCAGACAGTTTGTAGTTCTTTGTGGTGTTGCAGGCTCTGAGAGAAGAAGCCTGAAAGTTGTCCTTAAATCTGAGAACTTAGGCTGCAGTTTCACAGTAGTTTTAACCATTTTTAAGCGTGTGCTACAGAATTGTTTGAGAGACTTCAGCCTTGCGTGCAGAACAGCCATGGGGATTCTTTATAGCATTATTGTGTCTGGCCATCACTTTCCCTGTCAAATTAATGTGAACTCTGTGAAACTATATGTCATTTCAATTGCACTTCAAATCTGTTTGAGAGATTGAAATGTTATGGTAAGGTTGTATCTGTTGTTCTGCTGCAGATTCAGAAGGTAGTGAACAAGAAGTTGCGGGAGAGATTCTGTCACAGACAGAAGGAGGTCTCAGAGGAGAATCATAATCATCACAATGAGCGCATGTTGTTTCACGGTGAGGAAGTAGTGTCTCTTTGGATGTATTGGTATTTAACAAAAAAAACCCCAAACCTTGCAAGGACCCACAGGCAATGCTATTGTTGCCATGTCACCATCCTATGCAAGTTAATTGTGTTTCTACACTAGGAATGCAGGGGGTGCATTGGAGGCATGGGGGTGGTGGAGTTATTCTATGTGGTTACTGCAATCTAAAAAGCTACACTAGATAAGAAATACTTTTAGTATGTTTCAGTTTTTTAAGAAAGAGGAAGGTTTTTTGCTAAGCCGTATCTTAGTCATTTCCAGTAAAGCTGCTGTGATGATGCTACATTGCTGTGAGAAAGATGTGGTGTCTTCTAAATGAGGGGAGCAGCACACAATGAAAGCATACCCTGGTGCTTCAGGCAAGCATCAGGGAAAGGAATCAAAACCAACCATGAGTTTCAGCAAGATTTCTCTAGAAATGCCTACGAATGACAATTGCCTGAAGGTCCTTCTGCCCTAGATTTTTTTATGATTCTGTATAGGAGATTGGTTTGGGGAATGATTGTCCTGACAGGAGTACTGACTCCTGGAGAAGGTGTGCATTGACAAGATAAATTGCACTGAAATGTGAGTGGGGGGAAAGCCATTTAATGAGATCTGTGAAATGAGTAAGAAGTGAGTCACACGTGGGATTTTGGTATATAATGATAAATCCCACACATCACTGCATCCTGCTGGGTATCGCCCCCTTCCAGCTGACTGAGCACACTTTCTGGTATTTAATGGTCTATTTGAGGCAGATAAACTCCTCTTGACATTGAGTCTTGTATTACTATACAACTTAACAAGTATGTGTCTTTTTGTGTCATTGTTCTAGGGTCTCCTTTTATTAATGCTATCATTCACAAAGGATTTGATGAAAGGCATGCATACATTGGAGGAATGTTTGGAGCTGGAATTTACTTCGCTGAGAACTCCTCAAAAAGCAACCAATATGTGTACGGAATAGGGGGAGGAACAGGCTGTCCCACACACAAAGACAGGTCATGTTATATCTGCCACAGGTATGAGTCCAGCAGAGCTCCCTGCACATAATTCTGGCTGTCCTGGTTTTTATGATCCTGGCACAGAGTGACCTGCAGGGAAAGAATGGCCACTTGAGCTTGGTCATGGCAAGAAAAATGCAGTTTTCCATTTTTCAAGGCTGAACAAAAACAAATATAAATGCAGCAAGTCCTACAGGAAGGTCAAAAATTACATCTAAGCATGCAGTGAGTATAAATCAAAGTGAGCTGTGGCTCAGGAAAGAGGCTTGAAACAGCAAATTTGAAAATGAAGAGTCAGGGGAAAATAGCAATTAAACTCCAGGCACTCTCAGGACAAAACTGCAGTGCAAAGTGGTGGTCAGCAGTACCGTGTTGAACTATGGATCAGATAATTTTGGAAGTAGTGAACAGGACTTAATCACAGCTCTGTTTTGTCCTGGAGCAGATCAATATGTTTCTCACACTTCGACACCTGTCTATTCCCTGTTGGTAGGAACACAAAGAGTGTCAGCTTCTTTAAACAGCTTTAGATAAAATGAACTGGAGCAGGCCTCCATGTGAGGGCTAAACAAACTGTGTTTTCCTTTCTCTGTGTCACAAAAGATTTCTTGTGACAAGTTTTATACAGTCTTAGAACTGGTTTCTAGAATTGTTTCTCTAGAAAAGCCTCAAGAAGTTAATTGTAATGACATACATTCAAAAGACTGAAATCATTCTGGAAGCATTCGACTCCCAGTAAGATGTTTGAAAATTATATCCTCTTTTTTCATTTTAGACAAATGCTCTTCTGTAGAGTGACCCTTGGAAAATCATTTCTTCAGTTCAGCACAATGAAAATGGCTCATGCCCCTCCTGGGCACCATTCCGTTATCGGCAGGCCAAGTGTGAATGGACTTGCGTACGCCGAGTACGTTATCTACAGAGGAGAACAGGTAGGTGGGTCAGCAAGGACTGGCTTTATGGAAGGACAGAGCTTGGAGCTGGTCATGGGGTTTGGCTGGTTTGCAGACTAAGTGTGCTGTGATAACCCTGCTGATTAGCTGGGTTTTTTTTCATTTAAACAGGTAAATAAACAGTGAACTGTATCTAGACAGCAAATGCTACTCCTTATCCACTGATCTGCTCTGATTTATATGGTGCAGAATTGCCTAATTTCCCCTGTGCAGCACTGATGGAGTCTGTTAAGAGTTAGAGTTTCTCTCAGTAAGCTCTCTTACTCCCATTGCATTTTACTGGCACTACTGTAGTATGAAGGTCACATGCATTTCTGGGGCTCTAGTACATCTTGAGGATTCTGGACTTTTTACCTTTAGATTCCCAGCAGTGACAGAGACTACCCTTAAATGGCAGCTCTAGTAGCACAGCAGTCTTCAAAAGTTGATTTTTAATCTGAATGACTCAGCCGGACCCTGACTCTGGAAAAATGTTTTGCTTAATACCGTGGGTGGCACCCAGATCACCTGATGAAATAATAACCACAAGTCTGTGGGGCCTGATGACAAACATCCTAGGTCCTAGGGACCTGGCTGATGGTGTTGCCAAGCCACTCTCCATCATACCAATACCAAGATCGTGGGTTTGATCCCTCTATGAGCCATTCACTTAAGAGCTGGACTTGATGATCATTGCAGGTCCTTTCCAACTCCAAATATTCTGTGGTTCTGTGATATTTGAAAAGTCATGGCAGTCAGGCAAGGACTCCAGTGACTGGAAAAAGGGAAACATGACTCATATATTTTAAAAGGGGAGAAAAGTAGACAAAAGGGAACTGCATATAGGTGAGCCTCACCTCTGTGCCTGGGAAAGATCATGGAACAGATCCTCATGGAAGGCACTTGTAAGACCAGGAGGTGATTCAAGACAGCCAGCACAGCTTCAGTAAGCATGGATTGTGCCTGACCAGTCGAGTGGCCTTCTATGATAGAGTGACAGTAGTGGTTAAGAAAGGAGGATGGACCGATGTTATCTACTTGTCATGTCCCACATGACATCCTGACCTCCACCTTTGAAGGGTAGACTATTTGGAGGATAAGGAATTGGCTGGATGGGCACAGGCAGAGAGTTGTGGTCAACAGTGTCCAGGTGGAGGCTCATAATAAGAGGTGTCTCTCAGGGCTCTGTCCTGGGACCAGTGCTCTTTAATATCTCCGCCAATGACACAAACAGTGAGATGAAGTGAGCTCCTGGCAAGTCTGCAGGTGACAGGAAGCTGTGTGGTGCAGTTGACAGTACAGAAAGATGGGATGCCATCCAGGGGGACCTGGACGTGCTTGAGAAGTGGGCCCACAAAAGCTTCATGAGGTTCAACAAGGCCAAGTGCAAGATGCTGCACTTGGCAATTGCAAGGCAATCCCAGACCTGAGTGCAGACTGGGAAATGAACTCCCTGTGGAAAAGGATGTGGATGTTCTGGTGATGAAAAGCTGGACAAGAGCCAACAGTGTGTGCTTGCAGCCCAGAGAAGCAACCACATCCTGGACTGCATCAAAAGAGGAGTGGCCAGCAGGTCAAGAGCAGGTGATTCTTCCCCTCTACTCTGCCCTCCTAAGACCCCACCTGGAGTGCTGCATCCAGCTGTGGGGTCCTCAGCAAAGGACCTTCAGAGTGGGTCTCCAGAAGAGGGCCATGAACATGATCAGAGAGATGAAGCACCTCTCATATGAGAAAAGGCTGAGAAAATTGGGATTGTTCAGCCTGGAGGAGGCTGCAGGGAGACCATATAGCAGCATTGCAGTATGGAAAGGGGGCTTATAAAAAAGATGGAGAGCAACTTTTTACATAGGCACATAGTGATAGGACATGAGGAGGGAACAGTTTTAAACTAAAAGAGGAGAGATTTAGATTAGATGTTAGGAAGAAATTGTTTATTCAGAAGGTAAGGAGGTCTTAAGATATGTTGCCTAGAGAAGCTTTGGATGCTCCATTCTGGGAAGTTTTCAAGGCCAGGCTGGATGGGGTGTTCAGCAACCCAGTCTAGTGGAAGGTGTCCTTGCCAATAGCAGGGGGCCTCAAACCAGATGATCTTTAGAGATCACTCATATCCAAACCATTCTATGATTCTAAAATAAGATTATATAATAAATTTAGGTTCAAAGGAACCTTGGGGAGGTCACATAGGCCAGTCTCTTGTTCACATTGAATCCAGACCAGATTGTTGAGAGCTTTGTTTGACCAGGCGGATCTTGGAGGCTTCAGCGAATGGTGTTTCGCAGCCTCCCACAGCAGCCTGTTCCTTTGATTACTTATCTTCAGAGTAAAATAATGCATTCTTTGTATCCAATAGAAAGCTTCCCCATTTTAATTAATCTCATTCTTCTGCTGTGCATCACAGAAGAGAGTCTCTCTCTGTTTTCTCAATAGCCTTCCATACATAATGCAAGATTCCTATGAAGTCCCACAAAGCCTTCTCTTTTCCGAACCAAACAAGCCCATCTCTCTCAGCCTCTTCTTGTTTATCCTGTGCACTCTCCCCCTGACTGTCTTACTGGTCCTTTGCTGAACTTGGCTCCAGCTTGTCGGCATCTTTCTTCTATTGGAGGACTTAGAAGTTGTATGTGGTTTTCTAGATGTGGTCAAGTGAGTACTGAATAAACAGCAGTTGCTGCTACAAGTGATGATTTACCCCAGGATGCTCGTAGCCTTTATTGCTGCCAGGACACACTATTGATTCTGCTTTAGCTTGCTGTCACCCAGGGACTCCATCACCTTTTCCTATGAGTGGCTTCTCATCCTGCAGTATTACAAGGAATTCATCTCAGGTGCCTTTGCCCTTGCTGGATTACCTTAGGCTTGTGTAGGCCCAGTCTGCTCTCATCTGTTGAAGTTCCTCTGAGGGGGGCCCTGCCCTCCATCAACTTTAGCTTTGTTCTGGAGCTGAACTGGCTACCAGCTGTCTTCAGGAAATGCTGGATAGATGGACAGATGATGGACTGGGTTATGTGCTTTGTGTGGGCCAAGTATTTTGCTGCCAGTAAAGGCATTTGCAGGTTGCATTGCAAGTTATTGACCCTTTCAAGATCAGACTTTATCGGTCATCCAAGATTTAACAGGCACTGACTGATTTGTAGGATTAACTAACAAGGGGAGTAACTCTGAATTCCTGTTGCACACAATTTCTGACAGTGTCTGTGTGGAAGAAACATCTTTCCTTCTATTTGCGTATTAACCAATGTGATAAGTACATCTAGCAGTTCTACTTAGTGCTGGCTAGGTTTGAAATCCTTTTTTTCTTGCATGCTGTGAACATAGAGGTGATTCTTGTGCTGTCCTTCTTGGTCACTGTTTAGTGAAATACAGAAACTGGAACTTGCTAAGTTACCCTTGCATCATAAACCAAGGTTTTTTTTCTTATTTTACTTTCAGGCATACCCAGAATATCTCATTACATACCAGATTGTGAAACCAGAAGCTCCCTCACAGACAGCAACAGCAGCAGAACAAAAGACCTAGTAGCTTCAGAGCAGTGAAGAAGGATGTGACTTCAATCTTGGACTGAATGGATATGTGTTTCAGCAAATCAGTATCACATAAAATTCTTAACAACCTGGAAATAAGCTGTATGTCTTTTATAAAGCATTGCTGTCTTGATGAATATGATATGAGTAACTCTTGCATACTCAACTGCTACTGTTCCTCTTGAGGAAAGTTTACAAGGGACTGCCTTCTAATAACATATCTCAGGCTCCTAGTCTTTGCAGTTACCATGTGTAAAATAATATTGTTTTGATCTAGACCTTGGGAACATTATTGTGCAAATGGAAATCTTTATTGGTGCCATCTCACATGTTAAAATTTCAGACACTACTTTTCTAGTTATTTTATTTGCAGATAAATTGCATTAAGCCCATCATTTTCTTTCCAGCATACACCATTCATTTCCTGTTTTCAAGAGATCCTATTTATTCTCCTTTTGTATTCTCAAGTTGAGCCAGAACCTTCTTGAAGATATTTTGCACAAAGTCAAGTCGACTAAAATTGTTAACAATGCAATATAAATTTCATCTGAGGAGGGGCTAGGTCAAGTTCTTCAATATAGGGGTTTTTTTGCACACCTCTGAGCAAACGATAACTTGAGTGAGTGTAGCTTTGGAGTGGAAACAAACCATGTCAGTTTGCTGCTTTGTCTGCTTTCTGGGGGAAGCCCTGGGAAGAGTGTGCAAGGGTAAAACCAGCTCTTGTGCTTGGAAGAACATCGTGAAACAGGTCCATGCCCTCTGCTGGCATCTCTAAAAGAACATTTTATAAAGCTCCTGTTAAGTACATGCAGCTTGTGAAATGTTCTCCAGTTACAGCAGTGTATGGTTTGGCTGGGAGAAGCAGGTGAAAAGTCAGAAGATTTCATACAGGAGGGCTTATCTAGTTCATGTCCCTCTGTAAGATGAGACCCAGTAAGTGGGTTTCAGGCTGGTAAGGGAGAGTGTATTACAGCAGCTTCCTATCACATCTGTGTGTGTGACATCACAGTTGAAGAGCTTAAAGGATTTACAAAAGTAATAATTTTTTTAAATATCGATTTTACATTTTGATGAGAAATTTTAAAGTATCGGTTGGCAAGTGGATTTGTTTGCAAGTATACCAGAGAACAAAGCTAGGGTTTATTCACTTAATACCCTTCTTCCCAAATTCCCAGGTTTATTTTGCTGGGTACGAGAAAGTTATTTTTAAGCATTGCGTAGCACAGCATCAGTTTCAAAAGTCCCACTCATGGTGCATATGGATTTAACAAAAGTAGAAACTGTTTCTTTTTTGTAGTGTTTTACAGTTTCAGAGAAGGTTGAGGATCAAGACCTCTTAATTTTTTTCCTAACAACCAATACCAGGAGTTGTGCTTCAGTGTTGACCATGTAACAGCTGGAGGCAAAAATGTTCCTTTGGACACAACACACTGTACATTTCCTTGTCAACCAGCACTGTTTAGTATCTGATGATCCAGTTCATGCATTCAGGTTTTATCCCCCTTAAAGCAAGGAAGCAACAGGGTAGTGTGCTTTTAGTTCATAAAAATATACATGCTCCCCACAAGTGGGATTTTGCTAACACGTTTGTATAAAACAGACTCAAACCTGAAGAGCTTTTCACTTTCAGCATTAAACACAACATTTTTAACATTAAGGCATTAATGTTGGAGTCATCCTCACAAGAAATTTTACCCAGTGTAAAGTCAGTCATTTGATGCAATACGGCTACCTGAACATCATCTGTTAGTAATATGTCTAAAGAAAACCTTAGAAATAGCAATACTCCAACTGAACTTGAACTCTGAGTTTTACTTTTCTTGAGCTGACAGTGGATATATGGTTCTCGCTTCATTCTGTGACCTGGTTAAATATGTAGCTTTGAAGTCCCATCCAGGCTCTAGCCTAGTTGTCCTTTTAAACAAATTTTATTGATAGAATTGGGTGCTTGTATCTTGGCTACTTGTTTCATAGTGTTAGGATTGCAAAGATCACCACTAGGCTTTGAAGCTTTGTATTCACCATTTAAGTTCAGGGTTTGTTTTTCATTTAGTTAATAATGGAGTGAGGGGATGTGCCTATCTGCACTAGGGTTTCAGATAGTGGCCGGAGCGAGTGCTGCTCTCTATCCCCAATTAGACATAGTTTTGAATGGTGAAACAGCTGTGCTGCTTAGGTGAGCAAAATGGTTATTGTGGGTGGGAAAGTTAAAAGCTTTACATCTTTCAAAAACAAGAACAAATCTGAAAAGAAAAACCCTATCAAGCCCACACCAGATGCTGTTCTTGCTTATTGTTTCCTATGTGCTGGTTGAACCAGTGGCTAGTCTGGATGCCTTTTGCAGCCTGGACCTGCTAGAGGATAAAAATAGCCTGGAGGAGACTGAGGGGAGACCTCACTGGGGTCTTCAGCATCCTCACGAGAGAAAGTGGAGGGGCAGGTACCAGTATCTTCACTCCTGTGACTAGAAAAAGACTGGAGGAAACAGCATGAAGCTGAGTTGGGGGAGATTTAGGTTGGATGTAAGGGAGAGGGTGGTCAGGCACTGGAACAGGCTCCCCAGGGAAGTGGTCACAGCACCAAGGCTGACAGAGTTCAAGGAGCATTTGGACAATGCTCTCAGGCACATGGTGTGACTCTTGGGGCTGTCTTGTATAGAGCCAGGAGTTGGACTCAATAATCCTGATGGGTCCCTTCAAACTCAGCATATTTTGTGATTCTACTTTCCAGTACCTTTGAACTGCCAGTGTTAATGTTTCTGATGTTCTGTGCAGAGTAAAGGTGCTGTGTGGGGAAATCATTTTGCAGTGGTTTTTGTCTTGTAATGACGTGATCTCATATCCATTTGTGGCCAGACACAGAGGAATACCCAGGCCTGATGATGCACCTGTTGTTGTAGAAACCTGTGCAGGAGTAGTGTATGTTGTCTTTGTAGCTCCTCTTACAGTTCAACACAAAGTGAGGATCTGCCCATCAATATCAAAGTTACCCATGAGAAACCTGTTTGTGGTTTTGGTGGTAGAGCTGCATTTGGCAGGTTGTTAACGGTACGGATGCTGCTGCTTCAGCTGGGGGAGTTAACTACAATGGGATCTTAAGAATGTCATGACCCCATAACCAGGCAGTTGCTGCCTCCTGAGAAATGAAGTTTTTGACCTCCTGAGAAGAGCAGTCTCCTGATACTGGGATGCTCATTTGCAGCATTGGATCACCAGTGGGAGCACAGTAGGAGCTGAGGACATAAGAACACTTTGGGCTAGGCCCTCGTAGGCCTGGGAGACCAGGGACAGAACTTGGTGTCTGCTGGTGCAAGGGACAATGTGTCTCTCAGGCCGTTGATTTTTGTCAGTGTCTATTTGAGGCAGCATTTTGAAACTTCTGTATAGTTTTGTGACAGGCAAAGCAAAACAGAAAGAAAAGTCACCAATTAACAAAGGAGGGAGGGTTCTGCTCTCCATTGCTGAAACTGTTTCCATGAGACTGATGACTTAGATACCTGGTGCAGAGTGACATTGCAGTCTGAATGCTGTCAACAGAACTTTTGTTAGGATTAACAACAGACAGTACAGTACCTTAATAAGGTATATTTTATTTTCTCATTCTTATTTTTATCTACCAGTTGTGTTTGATCCCAGCTCCACAGAGACTGTTATAAACCTCTTATACTAGTTCCACCATGTTGCAGTCACTTTTGGTTTTCTAACCTCTGTTTTGAGTGTTTGCATGTGATGCAGTTGAATCCCACTGAATTATGTAGCCGGAATTTATTTTGCCTGCAGACTTAACTTTGCTTGTTTGTTATGAGAGTACCCCAAAAGAAAATTCTACACTGAAGCAAAGAGGAAACCCTGCAAAATGTTCTGCACTGTTGGCTTTGGTGGGCAGCAGACACAGAGAAGGCATGTGGTATCTGGGAGGGAGTAGCTCCTGGAGAAGGGTGCTTTCTTGGCTCTGGAAACCAGCTGTTCCTACTGTTTGTTGTAGGTTAGAGGAGGTGTCTGCTCCCTGTGAGTGTGTGAGGTGCTGAGGGATGCAAACATGTTGTGCCGCTGCGTGGCTACTTTAGATGGTGGCAAATCTCAAAAATCCTCCTGCATCCCTGCAGTGATGTCAGAGTTTCTGCACAGTTCATGCACTGCCTGAAATTTCCGTATGGGACTGTTAACAGAAATTGCCCTGAACAGGTTTTTCCAAGATGGGCAAAAGGAAGGGTCCAGCCACAAAACAGAATAGTTTGAGCATTGCTAATCATTCCCAGAAGCTGAGTGTCAGGAAATGTGTGAATTTCTTTTTAGTGGGATTTCTGTTTCCATTTTGCTTTTCCACAGAAAATCTAGCTCAGAAATCTAAAATGACATGCATCTAACGCATGTTTCAGTTGTTAAGCTGAATATTTGTGCAGCATTGTAAGCTATGCTGCAGCTCAGATAGGGGAGACCTGGGAAAGCACAGATTCAGTTCTTGTCTTGTGTCACAAGTGGCTTGTGAACCTCCACAGACTTGAATCCATTGGTGATCAGAGGTGGTAGCTTGGCACAGTGCAGATTATGTTCTCCTGGTCCTTCAGAGTGGCAGGACATGTGCAGAGATGGAGTGGCAGTGTTCCCACCTCTCTGAATACAGAGTAGATGTGAAACCCAGGGGACTGGGCAACACTGTATGTGTGTTAAAATCTCTGAAGCAAGGTGAATGAGCCTGGTAATCTGCAGGGGACATGGGAAGCAGATGTATTTCCACTACACCGACACATATGCCTGTCAAGCCACATTATCTGACTGGTTTTGATGTATTGGTCTTGCTGAACCTGTTGGTGGCAAGTTTTAGAGGTGGTCCCATTAATTACTAATGTAGATTATTAGAGTCTCTGTTATTACAAGATAATTTTGACACTTTGTTAACATCTGCAGAACTTGCTTCAGCTTTGGAAATTGAAATGGGGATTTTCTGTGCTGCAGTCCCATGAGCTTGTGCTTTGTCATTCCTAATTGCTTTCTCTGGCAACCCAGATGGCAGTGTAGCTGGGGGTTGAATTTCTAGACTTTTTTTGTGTA
This sequence comes from Erpornis zantholeuca, assembly GCA_013400515.1. Classification (NCBI taxonomy): domain Eukaryota; kingdom Metazoa; phylum Chordata; class Aves; order Passeriformes; family Timaliidae; genus Erpornis; species Erpornis zantholeuca. The sequence goes on from VZTN01000487.1 coordinate 96,740, forward strand.
ACTTGTTTTCATAACTAGCCCTGTATGTGACCTCTCTTGGTTGCCAATTGCCTGGAGCTGGGATATCATTTATTTATTTCTTCTTTTACCTTCTCTCTCAAAGTTGAAGATGATGGGCAGGTTCTCAGCCTACCTACATGGTGGACTTTAGGTAACATCTCTGTAACAACTGAGTTTGATCTATAAATGTGCTTGGCTAAATGTCTGATCTGCAATACTTGTAATAGTTTAAAAGTCAATAAATACATTTTTAACAGTTGCTCTGTGAGAATGGAATGTGGGCACGACCTGCCGTTCTGTCGTGATCTTAGGACAAATTTGCTCCAGCCAAACTGTTGAAAACAGTTTTTATTTTTATTTTCTCCAAACAATGTTTTCTCCCTCCCTCAGGCAATAAATAAAAAGGTAATTTCTAGAAAAAAAAAGAAGAACAAAACCATACATATGTACATCAGCCACATAGGCATCTTGTGTGTTGGATTGGACTGGAGGGAAGGACAGAGGTAGGGTGGGAAATAAGGCTCCAGGTGGGTTGAAGATGAGGCATTTTCAAGGCTTGGACCAAAAGCTGCAGAAATGTTGCACAGGTGAACAAGACTCAGCACAGGAAAAGGGCTGGTCATGAGGTGGGACAAGCTTGAAAATGCTGGATGGATGACAACTCTGGGCCAGCCTGTCCTCCACCCTGCAGCTTCTCTCTTCCATTACAGCCCAGCCCGTCCCATCCTGTTGCTTTTGGAAAAGAGCAGCAGTGGGACCAGTGGAGAGGAAACTGAACAGAGTAATCAAAAGCAGCCCAGACTGCTGTCCCCACCGCTTCTTTCTCATCTTAAAGCCACAGGAGATTGGACCTAAGTTTTGTAGAAACCAGTGATCCACAGAGGCAAGAAAAGAGGCATTTCAGACTACATCTCTCCCTCCAAACCACTTCCCAACCACACAGATTGCTCTCTCCCACTGGAATGGGCTCAGCTGGTGACTTGGCAGGTGCTTGCCAGCTCCTGCCTGATCTCCCCAGCCACTGGCAGGGCTGAGGTTGAGTGCAGGCAGCCCTGTGCTACCACTCCTGCTTGCCCCAAGGCCCTGCCTGCAGCTCTGCTTGTCTGAAGTGTACCTGGCTCAGGTAAGCAGCACCCACCACACACACACAGATCTCTCTGCAAGGGGGAAGGCTGCTGCACAATAAAATCAGGGTATGCTCCCTTGTCAGCCTTAATGAGCTGGGGGCAGAAACATGGGGAGAAGGGGAGGTGTAAAAAAACAAGACAGTAAAATAGGGATGGAAACACATGAAGACCAGGCACTTGAGGAAACCCAGTATACTATTTTTTTTCCTCCCCCAAAGAGCCTGGACAGTGTCAAGGTTTGTGGCTTTTACAACTTCCGTGCTTTCAAAACAACAAAAAGCAAACAAACCAAGATGAGGTAAGAAATCTCTCTATGAAAAAGATGTTGAGTCCAGGGTGAATGGCAGTGTCCGGCACTATTGCTTAACATCTCAGGGCTCCACGCCCCCTGCACGCCTGGCACTACCTGCCCGGCTGGCCTCGGCCCTGAGCTAACAGCTGGGCGACGTGGTGATGGGGCTGTGCAGGTAGGGGAGGCTGCTGGGGGTGGCATGGACACCGACTGACACGGGGAAGCTGAACACAAACTGTGAGGTGGGGGTGGAGGTGGCCTTGCCCCGCTCCCGCAGTGTCCCCGAGGGGCTGACGGCTTCCACTGCATAGGAAGTGGCCAACACCTGCGACTCAAACTGCAGCAGCTGCCCCATGAAGCTGAAGTTGGGGGAGATGATGCTCCGGCGCTGCTTGACAAACTCAAAGGCCTCCTCTAGCTTGACACGTTTCTTCATCATCAGGTAAGCCAAGCAGATGGTGGCTGAACGGGAGATGCCAGCCTGGCAGTGCACCAGGACCCGGCCACAGCACTCCTTCACCGAGTCTGGAGGGCAACAGGGGCGACACGTGAGACCCACACCCTTCCACCATGGCCCGACCCCTCACCAAACCTGCAGGTGGGGGCTGACCTCCCTCCCACCAGCGCCACCAATGGACACAACATCTCTGCACAGGCACTCACCAATGTACTCAATTGCCTCCATGAACCAGGAGCTGATGTCAGCTTTGTGGTTATCCTCCACAGGGATACACTTGTACTGGTAGTGCCCCTCGAAGTGGTTGGGGCAGTCTGAGGAGACGTTCAGCAGGGCTGTGATGCCCAGAGCATCAAGCATGTCCCGCCGGGCTGCGTGGTAGGCGCTGCCAAGGTAGAGGAAGGGAAGAATTTCCACAGGCCCACCCTGTTAGAGAGAAAAACAACAGATACGGGGTTGACCAGGGGACAGTGGCAGGCAGGACACATATCCAGATGGCTTGGAAACACTGAGCTGTGCAGCAACCTGGCACCTGATCCAGGGCCCTCAGAAGAGGGAGCAGAGGCTGCCTTCCTGAGATGCTGAACCTATTTCAGCCCTCCCTCTCCCTCTCTTTGTCCTGTTCAGAAACAGGCAGGTGTGAGTTAACAGGATTTGGGCTTGTCCACTCTTTGGGGCACACAACCCTGGCATTAGGAAGACCACCATGTTCTCCCATGAGAGGAAAGGAAGCAGGGCTCTGGCTCCACAAGCCCCAGCTAAGAGAGAGCAGAGATGCCTGTGGGAGCAGGGTGCAATGCTGGAAGGGCAATCAAAATACCTAAGCACTGGGCTTCTAGACATACCTGGTCATGAAAGGGGGTCCCACAGGAACTGCAACCCAAATCCAGGGGCTCAGCACTGGTGGGGGGTGACACATTGCTCAGGGACTTGGTTTTTGCACAGAATTCAGGATACTCCGAGGAGAAGCGCTCATAGCCCCCTGCAAGAAGAGAGGCACAGTGTTATCCCAGACTTCTTTCACAGGACTTCAGAATGGTGCAACCAGAGATGCCCTTGACCACTAGATGATGCTACAGCAATGGAGAGTAGCTTCCTGCCCCAGGAGGAGCAATCAGGGCCCAGCAAGGGGGGAATTCCTGAGGCCCCACCATTGACTTGGAGCAAGAGTGCCAAAAGCAATGATCTTGGTTGCCCAAAGTCTCTGGTCCAGGGTTTAGTCCCCTGCATACTTGCTGGCAAAAACCCCAGACTGAGGCCAAGGTCTTATTGTCTCTCTGAGACAACGAAGAGAGGATTTATTGCCAGTATACTCAGACTTAAATAGGAAAAGCTACTCCGAGGCCAAAGACTGTTCAGCTCTCATCTTCCCTTGATACATCATTTTGTCACAAAACAAAGGCAGGTCTCCCTTTCCCAGCTTGACCCTCCAGCTCAGAGCTCCCAAAACAACAGACCAGGAACACCCTGGCTCTGGCCAGGTACAGCCAAGCTGACCCCACAAGCTGCCCTCAGAGAGAGGTGTCTGCTCCCTCCCAAGGACACACGTGCAAGCTGAACGTGGAGCAGCTTGTTCCTCTGACCTGCTGCCAGGGGGATAAGCACAGGGGACATCAGGACTTCATCACAGCAGGCAAAACAAGAGCAAACTCCACTGAGTTCCCAGGACAGGGAAACTGCAGTGTTGGCTGCCAATAAACACTTCTGGTGAGATTTCCTTCCCTCATTCAAATCAAATCAACAACCCTGACATCCTTGTAGGGTCTGACTTGGAGCCTCAAAATCAATGAAAACCAAGTATTTTACTATCACCACAGGACTCCAGCTAGACCAAGCCCTGACTCCCAGGATGGTTCCTGAAGACTCAAACCAACTGCAGAACCTAAGACTGCAGATTTCAGCTTACCAGAACACAGAGCAGGACATCTTTCTTATACAGCCTTAGCTCTGAGACTGCCCTGAACAAAGCTGGAGATATTCAAGACCAATGGATCTAAGCATCTCAAGCAACCCTGGAATCCCTAGACAGCTAGAGCCTTATACTGTCCACATCCCAGTGTCCTCTGTGGTTTCCTCCTCCTACAAAAGGAAGGGCTCTTGTACCTTAAAGCAGAACCGTGTAGATGCATCACTGCATTTGCATTGTCCCTCCCACGCAGCCAGGACAGTTTGCAGAGCCTGCATTTCCCTGGTCTGACATCCCTTTACAGTCCTACTGCTTCAATTTGAAAGAGCATCCAAAACCAAGAGTCCTTCTTAGACAGCTTCAAGGGATCTGGTCCTAAAATCCCTGGATCTACTACATGGCACTCCAGTGGTCATCACACCATGAGAGGGAAAAGCTGCCCGAGGTGATGGGCAGAAACATCTTGGAAAGAATGTTTCTTGGAAAGAAAAAGAGACCTTTTCAAATGTTTCTCTTCAATGAATCTCATCAGATTTAATGCCCGTTGAGCCAAGCACCACATCCAGCAGCTCCTGGCTGCGCGTGCCGGCCCTGCCCTGCACAGGAGCCAGGCACAGCAGGTGCCCATCACCAAGCAACACCCAGCCAGGCTGTTCCATAGGGAACTTGGCAGCAGCCTGACCTGCACAAAACACATCTGGATCTTCATTGTGACCTGCACCCAACGAATGTGCACTTGGGCACGCACAGCTCAGGGTCAGTGCAGCTCTCATGGAATAAGAGCAAGATTATTTTAGTAGCTCTGTGGTATGCAAGGAAGAAGACTGTAGTGCTGAGACTGAGTCTCTTGGAGCCTGTTCCTTAAAAGGGCTCCCATTCCAACCAACCTCCCACGAGAACCACAGAGGCACCAGAAGCTCTCAGCTGGCAAAGGCCACCCTTGAAGCAGAGCAGCATTTCCTGCCACATGTGGGGCTCCAGCACCACACTGGCTCACGGTGAAGGAGCCTGCTCCTGAGCGAGCCCTTGCTGTGCAGGCACTCCCACAGCAGCACATCGTATCGCATCCTTGGAACAGCTCCTGCTGCTTTTACTGTATCTAGTACAACTGAAGTGCTAGTTCCTCCATCTATCAAGCCTCTTAATGGATTTGCTACTCTGCATACACATCCTCACCCCTGCTGTAAGTAAGCGAAGGAATAAATTGACTCTCAGGCTGTAAACAAAAAAGAAAAAGCCCCACAGAGCTCATCCAGGAACCCCAGCTGAGCATCCCCCGCCCCTAAATCATCTCAAGGCAATTCTCAGGACCAGCAGCTCCAAATGTGCACAGCTTCTCATTCAATACACGGCAGAGGGGGGAAGCCCTGATACCTGCCGTAGTCACGAAAGGAGCAGAGAGGTATCCCCGGTTTTCTGCCCGCTTCAAAGGGACATCGGCGTGACAGCAGGTATTTGACCCGGCACAAACACCTTCTCTGCATCGTGCGGCTGGGGAAGAACTCAAACAAAGCGTGGGGGGATTTCCCCACACACACTCACTTCCCTCAGGTCCCAGGCAGGGGCACGGGGCCCTCCCG